>JAGFNQ010001829.1:0-14948 GCA_024364735.1 Boesenbergia rotunda | reverse complement strand
TCTCCATCTCCTGCTCACTCACCAAATGTTTCCTTCCTGTTCATGCAAAAAGGTGAAATTGCCATTATAGCGGTCCCTTGATCCCGACCTCATAAGTATCCATGATTTTTATTGGTGGGGTAAGGCGCCTGGGGCCGAGAAAATTTAAGCCAGCAGATCAGATTTTTACCCGGTGTACGACTGATGACTCTCGAACCTAAGACCTCCGATACAAACAGTCAGACGCCTTACCAACCGAGTCAGCCCGTGAGGGCTCTCCTTCTCTCTTCATGCATCATGCCTATGGGTACATCACATTTATAAAAGGATACGTACTCGGCAAAAAGAGAGCTCTCTTTGGCTAACTCTACCTCTAGCATTTATTTTTTATGGGAGATATACTTTCTGAGAGTTCAAAAAATAAATTAAAATTATAAAAATTCTAATTTACCTGTTGAGTGGCTTGAGTTATCTTGTATGTAGAATGCAGCCTCCCAAGCTGAAATTTCGGATCTGAATCTCCCGAAATACAAACTCCCGAGCTGAAATTCCCGAGCAGAATTTTTCGAGTAGAGTTTCCTAGAATGTAGACTCCCGAGCAGAGTCTCCCAGAATGCAGACTTTCGAGCTAGAATTCCCAAACCGGAATTCCCCGAGCCGATCTTCCTGAATCGAACTTCCCGATCCGGTTTTCCCGAACTAGTCTTCCCGACCCAATTTTCTCAAACCAGAGAGGAAGAGTTGCTTAAGCATACGTAATGTAGTTTCCTTGAAACATATTTGTCCTCCTCCGAATGTGCTTCGAGGTTCCGATGGACGTTTGCTTCTCAGGATACAACAGCGGGACCACGGGCACAACTAAGCACTGAATTGCTCGTGACGAACTGAAGAAGTACCCAATTGCTGCCAGATGTGATCGCCCGAGCGAGAAACGCACAGAGATTTGGGAATGAGGTGGAAGACAATTGTTGCTCTTTTTCTATCTTTTGCTATCAGTCAGAGCCTCTTTATATAAGGGTTAGACCCTACAGTAATTAATAACCAAATTAACGTCATTTATTGTTAATTAACCATCCAGATCCAAACGTTAGTTAATGCATCCGTTACATTTGAGCAAAAAAATTCGCAGGTGGCAAAATATTGATTTATTCGCTTGGACAAATTTTGCTATGATCGGTTGAGCATTCGACGCGCGTAGGTCGTGCACGCACACGAATCTACTTGATTTAGTACAAATCCGGGTCCAAATTTGCACCCCCCTGCGCACCCACGCAAGAGAAAGAGTTTCTCCCCATACATTTGTTCACAACTAACATGCTTGTGAAACAATTTAAACCAACCAATATACCTTAAAACTCCCAATGTGGGACTAAAGTCTCATTCATAATGGAGTCTCTTTCCTCTTCACCTCCCTTTCCATTCACTTGTATCCAACGCTTTTTTCGTCTCGTATCAAAACATCAGGCTGAGTTAAACATCAGAGTTATTTCACTGGGAACTCCTGATAAATCCTTCAATGTTTATTACTTTTTGTAAGAATCGCCATGCTACGAAATAAATATATATGAGAAGGCCTCGACTTCACTCTTGAATGTCGAATGAATTTCTATCTCCATGTCATTGCAGTGATATTTTGCGACTGAAACAAATGCCCCGTCTAATTTTTATACTTATGAAAAGGTATACTTTTTTTCAAAATATTATTCTACTTTGCCGCTAAAATTGTAGAAAAGATGATTATGCTCACTATAATCGTTCTTTATAGTCCGTTTCTAAATTATGTAAAGGAATATAAATCACTAGGTTAATTTATAACCGGCAATTGAATGGCTAGGGGTGAAGGAATTTTTTCTCTCAAGGTATGTGCCCATCAAAAATTGATCCTTTCCCTATTATAACAAATTTGTTATCATCTCATGGGATCTACTTAACCCCTAAAAGATAGTTGCTCTTTGTGATCAAAATTTACAAGAACTTCTACAGTTCGATACATATCAAAAGCCAAACACATTAATGCCACCAAACATTTTACAAAATGACCATAAATTCTTACGTAAACACTTAAAGACCAGGATAGAATGCAGCAAGCAATTCCGCAGAGGAAGGGATAACCTTAACTTGAAAAGTTAAACTAAAAGCAAAAAATCAAGTGTGACTATAATCTACAAGCAGGGAAAACATTATTCTCCAACATTGGCGCCGTTCTTTAATTTTGGTATTGGGACACCTCTTCCCTGTCAAGATGGTTCAGAAAGATGCTCTGTAAATGCGTTCTGTAAATGCGTAAAGGATTTTCCAGAGCAAAGTAAGATGTTCTGTAAATGCGTACTGGACACCACGATGAGCGCTTGCTGTTCCTCGGTAAGCTTTGAGATAGGAAATAGAACATTTGCAGTTTCAGAAGTTGAGACAAGAAAGCTTAGGCCTCTTCTCATTATTAAAGCATAGTGTAGATCTACTTAATTCTCATCAAACATTTACCTGGGCCAAGTTGCCGTGCTCAGCTCCATCAGCATCAGGAACATTTACCTGTGGGGAACCTGAAGCATTCCCAGATGCAGGAATTGGTGCCGAGTCAGGGACTAAAAGAAGATCTGCATCACCTTCACTAACTAAAGTCTGGCTAACATTATCCTGAGCCTCAAGAGCTGGAGCCTGATCCATTACCACTGGGTTGTTACCGCCGAAATTGACCTCAAGGGACAGTGGTTCGTCGACCATGATGAGCGCTTGCTGTTCCTCGGTAATCTTTTGTTTCTCTACATTGTCCCAGTCTTCAGAAACAAAAATGGTATTCGTGGTTTCCCATGTTTGCAAGCATCTGTTAGAACCAGGCTGCCAACTGAAACCACCTGCGAGACCTTTGAGTATAAATTTGAACAGAATCATCTTCCCAGCAGGCAAGTTCTGATTTACAAATATATTTCAGTATAAGTAAAATCAGAACTATTGTATTTAGCTTCACAAAGCAAATTTACACATCCTTGTCTCACCAGCTCAGTTGTCCATACATGGCCAGTAGACCACTCCAAAGGAACAGCGTTTGTGGGATCCCATAGGCCAAGCACAGGGTGATCGCCAACAATGAAAACTTGCTGGCCGAAGGAGCATCCCTTCTGCAGAACAAACCTTACGCGGACGGTTTCGGAGGAATCTAACAAATAGCAATTGTAACAGCAGATTGTTAGCTTGATAAGGTAAATAGAATAAAGAGATTAGAACAAGTGATCAAAGGTTCACCTGTCGTCTCAATAGGAGAATCAGGAGGTATCTTGTCTGCTTCCACCTGTGCGAGCCCAACGAGTTCAAATCAAGCTTCAAATAACAAACGCAGTAATGTGTTTCATCCTCTAACCAAACTCAGATATTGCCATGGAATCACAAAGGGGGCTCAACTTGTCCGAAAACGAAAGAAGAAAATGAAAAATAGCGAGAATCCAGAACGAAAAGACACCAGAGATCTTCCGGAAAGAAGCTACTAGTTTCGAATAAGACGAACGAAAGCAGAGAACAATCTCAAAAGAGCACCCAAAAAAAATTAAGAAAGACAACAGACGAGAGCCAGCAAAAAGGTCAAAGCTACGAAGCCCAAAAGTACCACGAAACTTAAAGAAGAAAAAGGCAAAGGGTGACCTCAGAAGATGCTGCATCGGAGGGAATAGACGAGGAAGAAGCGCCTGGAACTGGAAGGATCACGGGCGGCGGCCTCCGAAGGGTGACATAGAAACCGCCGCCGAGCTTTTGCGTGCGAAAGTGAATCCAAATGCTGTTCCTCCTACTCCTCGACGGCGGAGAAGCGAGTTGGTGGACCAACCTGGCGTCGACGAGGAAGCCCGTAATGCATTGGCGCTCCAGAGCATCCATGGACCGATCTCGCCAATCCTCCTCTCGCTCTCGCTCTCGAAAGCTCGCTTCCAAGCTGTCGGATTGAATCGAGATAAGGAGTTAAAACTAAAAAGGAGGTGGGGGCAGTGACACTTCAGTGGACGGTGCGAGGCCGACGCAACGGTCCCTCCCCGAGAGAAAAATCGACGGCAGAGATGGGGCTGCCAGGCGAGGGGACCGTGGAGATTCTCAAAACGGAAACGGAAGAAACAAAGTGATGGAAGCGCTTGGCGCCACCTGAGAGTTTGTTTATGTATTTATTTGTGGAAAATTGGGGCCCGCCTTAACGTGACAGCCTCAGCCGGTAACCGTGCGCTACGTGTATTTGCTAGCCCAGATTGTCATTGAATAAAAACATTAATTTGAATGACCGATCAAAAGTAGTTTGTCGTTGAGAATTTCACTGAGGCAATAGTGTTCGCGTGGCAAGAGAAGGCAAAGGGTTCGTCAGATTCAGAATGAAGCAACAGAGAATCCGTCACTTTATGCATCGTACAAATAGGTGAAATCCAAAGAGAAAGGCACTTGGCTTCAAACTCAACAGCGGATAAGCTGGGCAAATACTCGAAGCTTATCGTAATGAGTAAGGCAAGAGTAAAATGCGGTGAGTTTTACATCCATCCAATTTGAATTTTTAAATTCGATCAATTATTACGACGCATTTTTTAAAGGCAAGGCAACTTATGGAACAGTCAATTTAACTTATAAAAAATATTTCAATTTTTATATTTATGGAATGGCGTGTTTTTTTTTAAAAAAATATTATTCTCTTTTAAAAAATATATAGAATAATATAAATACGGACCATTGATAGGGGTATAATCGAACCGAACTGAGTCGAACAGTAAAAGACTCGAGTTCGCGTTCGGTTCATTATTTTTAGACTCGAGCTCGGGCTCGAGTTTGATTCAAATTTTAGTTCTTAACTCGAGTTCGACTCGTAATAAAATTAAATAGCTCGAGTTCGACTGAAAAAAAACTCATTTAATTTTTAAACAAGCTTAATTCTTCCTTGATTAAAATAAATAATTATAATAATTAATAATAAATTATTTTATTTATTATTTATATGATATTCAATTATATATGTATCTATAATAAGGTAAATAAGTATCTTAACGAACATGTTCACGAGCCTCTTAATAAACACGTTCACGAGCATCTAAATAAATATGTTCGCGAGCTAACGAAGCAAATACAGTTGAGCTCGAGTTCGGCTTGATAATATGTTCGAGCTCGAAATCAAACTCGAACTCGGTTCGTTAACTTAATCGAACAAACTCGAACAAACTATTTTTCAAATCGAGACTCGAATAGTTAGCGAACGATTTAACTCGAATTTCCGCTAACCGCTGCGATTCACGGGCACAATGCCTGATCACAGATTTCACAGTCTTTGACTGCAAAATCATGGCCAAGCCGCAATCAACCTCTAGCGGTAAAATAACAGCTAAGCTACGATTATATTCATGGAGTTGGTATTCAAGTAGTATACTTATATCAATAAGTATAGTTTGAATCACGGATTCACGGTTGTGGCAAATAATCCTCCCACTTAAGGGAGCCATTTAGTACTTGATTTATCTCCTTTTATATCAACAACGCAATATGGCAACCAGAGGCCCATCGTAACCTATCTAGTCACCATTTCTGGACTAGGAGGTTGGTTGGGGCCTAGTCTTTTGCGGCCCAATGCCTTGATTGACCATCACACATAACCCTTGTCAGTTGTGAGCAGTCATGGTAGTTGGTGACAATTTTGCATTGATATGGATATAGGAATTTTAGGAAATAGATGTATAGTTTGATAAATATGAAAATTGGGGGTGTAATTTTCCAAAGTTAAGTAACTTTATAAATTGCTGAATTTTAAAAGAGAGTTGTTCTCTGTAATCAAATTTACATGAACTTGAAAAAGTTCAATACATATCAAAAACAAACAAATTAATGCCACCAAGCATTTTATAAAATGGGCTTTAATTATTAATTAAAACAGTTAAGTAAGAGCAAAAATGAAGTGCGACTATAATGTAGATAACTATTCTCCAACATTGGCACACTGTTCTTTAATTTTTTGTATGGGACACCTCTTCCATGTGAAGATGGTTTCAGTAAGATGTTCTAGGATTTTAACCTCACTGATCCCGGGCCACCTTGCGTATAGTCTGGCCCGGCAGCCTAACACTTAGTTAAAAGGAAGATGGTTAGTAGGTTGTAAAGGCCCGCCAGATAGGTGCCGCTCGGACCCAGGCCCCTAAACTGACGCGTGGCGGCCCACGCCCTTTAGTATTAGCCTGATCTTGAGTCGGATGTTTATGCTCTAATACTCCTCCAAGTTTGGCTCCCCGTCGACGCATGGTGACCCACACTCCGGGGGTAAGCCCGAACCGGAGGAGGCGTTACTTAGTGCCCCCAGTCGGCACCATCATAGGCCCTTAGCCGGTCTTGTCACTTAGTGCCCCCAGTCGGCACCCTCATAGGCCCTCAGCCAGCCTTGCCACTTCGTGCCCCAGTCGGCACCCTCATAGGCCCTCAAGCTGGCCTCATTACTTAGTGCCCCAGTCGGCACAACCACTCCCTGACACCAGACTACCAGAAGTTGTACGGTGTCGGCACAAGACTGAAGCCATCCTGATCTCAAGCGATGGATATCTCGCCGAGGTATTGATCTTCCTGCCATATCCTGTCCCCCCGTACCACGACCACATACCCTGATGTCAGGCCGAGCGGCGTCCAACGGCGCCAACCCTTAAGTTAATAGTGCCCCTTTTCTTAATACAGTATGTGTCACTTTATCCTGCCACCTCTGGGCATGCATTACCTTGTCCTCGCTATATGACAATAGGTGGCAGGCGGGGCAGGAGCTGTCAGTTTCCCCGTGTTGAAGCAATCGACCCTAAGATGGTCCGGAGTGACCATAGGTTTTGATGTTTGGGCAAAGGGTTTAAGTTAGGTTTTCCCTTGTGTTCTTATATGTGTATGTTGAGTGTGCAGGTTGTACAGGTTACACATATAGACTTGACTGGACGGCCTCGATACGGTAAAGGATGGCATGGAGGCAAGCTGGAGGCTTGCGTGCGCACTCGAGGGACCTTGGTGAGCAGGGACGATGAGCTGATAGGCGCGGACTTCGAGGCATGCGTGAAGGATGACATGGAGGCAAGCTGGAGGCTTGCGTGCATCCGAGGGACGGGAGCCAAAGATGAATAGGGCGCGAAGGCAACAGTTGAGGCTGCGGAGGAGGAGTCAGTCGAGTCGTGAGGGTACGAGTGCTGTGTGATTGTACTCGGGAAAGTCCTAGGGTCGAGTGCTGAGAGATGTGTACTCGGGAAGGGAAACCCTAGGTGTGTGAGTAGGGCAGTCGACTGCCATTGTGGCAGTCGACTGGTAAAACTCACAGAATGGTCTCAGGCCTGGACCAGTCGACTGCTCCCAGGGCAGGTGGCTGGTGAGCTAGCTGAGAATTCGAACGTTGTGGTGCAACGGTCGAATTTGGCTAGCACCAGTCGACTGCGCTGGGGGCAGTCGACTGGTAGCGAGAAATCAGCCCCGAGTCCTATTTAAAGAGGACTTCGTGGTGGCTGAGTTTCTTGACGAATCTTGTCTTGGTTAAAGGCAAGATAGTAGTCTTTGTGCTCAGAGGTTTGCTTGGAGTTGTGGCGAGGTTTCTCCACCCACAAGGAGCGATGAGAGCTAGCCGGAGGTTATTCGGGGAGTGATCCACCGACGGATTGTTGGATTAGTCACCCGCCCGGGGTGGATACCAACTAAATCAGGTTGTTAGCATTGTTATTTCTTTTGCATATTATTTCCGCTGCGCTAACATCTGTGTAGAGATCAAACGATCAAAAGAAAGTGCATTCACCCCCCCTCTGCACGCCCACATCGATCTATCAGTTGGTATCAGAGCGAAGGACCGCTCTTATCGGACTAACCGCCGAGGGAGCACACGCTAGAGGAGAGGAAACATTGGAAGATAAGTTGGGGGACAACATCTACACCCCACCGCCCTACGACAATGAGGATTTCGACTATTGGCGGGCGAGGATGAAGAATTGGCTTAGCATGGAGTGGGAGTGCATGGTCATGCTAGAAGAGCCCTTCGAAGTTCCAAAGGACAAGCATGGAAAGAAGCTTCGTCCTAGATATTGGACTCAAGAGCAACAAGACTACTCTAGAGCAAACAAGAAGGTAATAGATGTATTAATTGATGTTTTACCTAATAATGTTTTGAGTATTGTAGGGAATTATAAAAATGCACACGAATTATGGACCAAGTTGGTGGAATATCACAAGAACCCTACACAAACTCAAGGAGTAGATGAACCCGAGGAAGTGAGCTCAATAGCTCAAGAAGAGGAAGAAGTGTTCACATCCTCAAGTGAAGAAGAAAGTGAGAGATCATCCACCTCATCTAGAGAAGAGGAGGAGGTCACCACCTCAAGGATTGAGGAGGAGGAGAGACCCTCACCTACACATGATCAAGAGTAAGTCTCCACTTCATCCAAGGGTGAAGAGGAAGTCAACCAAGCCTCAACCTCCACCAAAGTAAGGACTAAAGACCACATTGTATGCTTTGGGTGCAATGAAAAGGGGCACTACAAGGATAAGTGCCCACTAGGTAAGAAAAAGGAGGTACACCCTAAACCCATTGTAAATTCCTTTAAAGCTAATGTGTGTTGTAGAATTGGTGAAGCTCAAGCTAAAAGGAAAAAGATTCGATGCTTCACATGTGGAGAACTAGGGCATTATCACACTAAATGCCCTAGAAAAGGTGAGCACTTGAGAAGATGGGAGAAGGAGGAGAGAAAGAAAAGAAGCTTCCAACAAGGAGGAGCTCCTAAGGTAAGGGAGGTAATTCCTAACCTTAAGTTAAAATGCAATTTTAATTCTAGCTCCTCTATGCATGTTAAAACTAGTGCAAATTATTCATCCATGCATGCTAGAAATCGTGATAAATGCTTGATTGTGCATAACAATGGTTTTAAATATCATGATAGGAATAGGGTTAACATGGTAGATCAAAACCCTAGAAAGGTCATACATCATGAAAAATCAAAGACCTCTAGACCTAAGGATCAAGGCAAAAATCCCAAGAAGGGGAGGGATGTGCCTAGAAAGGAGGGTAGGTCTAGGAATGTCCAAAGTGGACATGTGGATTCTAGGTTTAGGAATCTAGAAAGGGAAAATCAAGCTTTAAGGGAAAAGCTTGATAGGTTAGAGAAAACCCTATAGAGATTCACTATTGGATCTAAGGGTTTAGATATGGTGTTGGGTGGTTTAAACCGCACAAATGATAGATCGAGGTTGGGATACCGATCTAAGAACTCCCATGCCAAGGGAAAGAAATATGCTAGGGTAGCATATGATTATGGCAAGAAGGGGGAGGGTAAAAATGGCAAAGGGGTACCATTTAAAGGAAAAAGAAATGACTTAACCAAAGACGAGGTGTCTAAGGTTAAGAGTGTCAAGTTTGTAGGCCAAGAGTCACCGGTAGAACACCGATGTGGCCTAGTGATGGTTGAGTCACCTAGGGAGGTGGCTAGGGTTAAGAGCTCAAGGGGGAGCTCTATGAGCCTTTGGGATATATGGTGAATGGACCTTGGGAGGGGTGCTCCTAGAGGTCTAGATGGACCATGGAGTGTGCCAAAAGAATTGGAGACGGACTTGAGTCTCAATTCTTAGGTTTTGGCACGGTGTTTTTAAGTTTCATGCATGGAAATATGACATTGGGGTCATATTGCATGAAAATTAATTTTTGGTGTGTAATTGCCATGTAAATCAATGCTAGAGACTCATTGTGGGTTGGCATGGGCAAAGACATCAAGAGGAAACCAAAACTAGGACTTTAGGTCAAGATTTGATTGAAGTTTTTGGCTAGTTTTGGGTTTTGTGTCAAACTTGGGAATGATGATAGATACATTTTGGAATGTATTTTTCCCAAGTAGGTATGGGTACCACAAACCTCTCCACAAAATTTGGGAATTTTCGGAGATTTGTGAAATTTTTGGCGCATTTCTGAATTTCATCAGAAATGCTGAAATTTCAGACTTTCAGAGTATCAGTCGACTGCCATTTTGGCAGTTGACTGGTAAAGGCCAATTTTTGTATCAGCAGCTGGTTTGGGGTCCAAATGATGAAAAACAAGTGTATGGGGGGCTAGTAGACATTGTATATGATCATTGGGGACTGAAAGAACCAATAATTGGGATATTGTTGGGTTCTTTTTGATGTTAGGCAAAGGGGGAGAAGTGTTGGGTTTAAGTTGGGAAATCAAACACTCCTTTGCTAGAAACCCTAGGTTTAGGGGGAGCTAAGATTAAGGGGGAGCATGGTTGCTCCATTCTTGGCGTAAGGGGAACCTTGGAGAGGTTCTTAAAAAGCCTTTGTAAGTCCAATGTAGGAGGAGCTTGGGAAAAACTTTAAAAAACCCATTTTGGTGAAAATTCCTAACTTGGAGGGTTAGGTGGTGAAACTCCTAACTTGGAGGGTTAGGTGGTGAAATTCCTAACTTGAGGGTTAGGTGGTGAAAATCCTAACTTGGAGAGTTAGGTGGTAAAAAGTCCTAACTTGGAGGGTTAGGTGTGGGATGTCTTGGGATAGGATTCATTTTTGCATTGCATATGCATTTGTTTAGTATGGTTTTTGCTATTGACTACTATCTTATTTCCCTAACTTAAACGGATTGTCAAACATCAAAAAGGGGGAGATTGTTGGAGAAATCGACCCTATGATGGTCCGGAGTGACCATAGATTTTGATGTTTGGGCAAAGAGTTTAAGTTAGGTTTTCCCTTGTGTTCTTATATGTGTATGTTGAGTGTGCAGGTTGTACAGGTTACACATATAGACTTGACTGGACGACCTCGGTACGGTGAAGGATGGCATGGTGGCAAGCTGGAGGCTTGCGTGCGCACCCGAGGAACCTTGGTGAGCAGGGACGATGAGATGATGGGCGCGGACTTCGAGGCATGCGTGAAGGATGGCATGGATGCAAGCTGGAGGCTTGCGTGCATCCGAGGGACGGGAGCCGAAGATGAATAGGGCGCGAAGGCAACAGTCGAGGCTGCGGAGGAGGAGTCAGTCGAGTCGTGAGAGTACGAGTGCTGTGTGATTGTACTCGGGAAAGTCCTAGGGTCGAGTGCTGAGAGATGTGTACTCGGGAAGGGAAACCCTAGGTGTGTGAGTAGGGCAGTCAACTGTCATTGTGGCAGTCGACTGGTAAAATTCACAGAATGGTCTCAGGCTTGGACCAGTCGACTGCCCTAGGAGCAGTCGACTGGTAGGTGGCTGGTGAGCTGGCTGAGAATTCGAACGTTGGGGTGCAACGGTCGAATTTGGCTAGCACCAGTCGACTGCGCTGGGGGCAGTCGACTGGTAGTGAGAAATCAGCCCCGAGTCCTATTTAAAGAGGACTTCGTGGTGGCTGAGTTTCTTGACGAATCTTGTCTTGGTTAAAGGCAAGATAGTAGTCTTTGTGCTCAGAGGTTTGCTTGGAGTTGTCGCGAGGTTTCTCCACCCACAAGGAGCGACGAGAGCTAGCCGGAGGTTATCCGGGGAGTGATCTACCGACGGATTGTTGGATTAGTCACCCGGCCGGAGTGGATACCAACTAAATCAGGTTGTTAGCATTGTTATTTCTTTTGCATATTATTTCCGCTGCGCTAACATTTGTGTAGAGATCAAACGATCAAAAGAAAGTGCATTCACCCCCCCCCCTCTGCACGCCCACATCGATCTATCACCCCGGCTATATAAGCCTCCTCACTCCGCATTTCTCAGGTACGCGTGATAGTTCAATTTCATACTGTTCCATTGCTTTCCATCGCCACCGTCGAGTACTGACTTGACCATCGGAGTGCCTTGCCGGGAACTTTTCCCGGCGGGTTCTAACGGTCTCTATCTTGCAGGCTAGAGGCGATCCAGCTCATTAGACCACCTCAGCGACCTCGCTCTCCCCGAAGGCTCACTCAGCTGTAGGGGCGTCCAACTCGCTTCGCGACAGGATCAAATTTGGCCCTAGAAGGAGGGCACTGGAATGAAAGCCCCCGACTGAGGAAGGGCAGCCTCATGAGTCGGCGGAGGAAGAGATACCTCATGCCCGGGCGAAGAGCGAGTGAGCCCCCGAGGGGAGGTCACACGGGAAAAAGAAGGAGCCGCGACAGCAGGTTCTGTGGAAGCCGGCGCCTTGGCTCGCTTCGCTCGGCGCGTAGAGGCGGCAGTACCAAGTGAAGACGGAAGTTTAGCCATCCGAAGTGGCTAACGTCAGGTCTCCAAGGGGAGGTTGTCCATATCGATGGCCCCCGTACTGGAAGTCGGCCTTTCCTTCGCCAGTTCCTTCCCCTTACGAGAAGTAACTTCGCGGTGAGAAGTTGCGGCCGAAAGCACCCTCGTTGGGGGAGGGGAACCCGGGGGAAGCATCATGGCAAGTTGCTCCCAATCTACATCTTTTGAGGAAGAGAAGTAAAAGTCATCCGATAAAGTATAAGGTCTTTTTAAGGAAAATGGTTCCTCGGATGAGTCAGTGGACATATTGAAAATTGGTTGGAAAACAGAAGGGGATTTCGGTCTCGCTGATGCTTGGGTTGAAAGTGACCCTGGTAGTCACTGCCTATATATAGGAGAAGGCGAGCAATCTCGTCCGTTCACAGGATACCTCGGTAAATCGCAGGATCGAACGGTCATCCTTCGTTGCCTCGTGTGGGGAATATCGAGAAGCAATAAAGCAGAAGTAAGCGGGCAAGGTGAAACTACTTGTCGCCCGAGGTACTCATGACCGATGATAGACGTTTCGCTGCCCGATGCGTCACTTCACCATCGATTCGTTCAATTGCTAGTTAAGGCAGCCATCAGAAATTGGGATACGAATCGCCCCGATGAGACAGATGCAGAGAAACAAACTGGCCAGCTCCTGTAAATCACTTGGTTCAGGCCCCGGTCGGACGCGTGGCGACCCACGCTCCCCGGGCTCCAACTCAACCAAGTGGTCGAACCTTCACAAACGGGACAGCTCCCGCAAATCCCTTGGTTTAGGTCCCGTTCAGACGCGTGGCGACCCACGCTCCCCGAGCTCCGACTCTAGAGCTGTTAAACGGGCCAACCCGTGGCGGGGCGGGTCGGCCCGTAACGGGTCGGCAATTTGGCGGGGCGGGGGCGGGTCGACCCGTCAGTTAGGCGGGTTGGGAAATCCCCAACCCAACCCAATCCAAGGCTGGTCGCGGGTTAGGCGGGCCAACCCGCGGGCCCATCAAATTTTTTTTTAAAATTTAAAAAAGTAAAAAAAATCATATATTTATGTTTCATCAATCTAATATATCAAAAAATATATTTTTTAAAAGTAAATGAATACAAACGAGTACTCATGTGATGAAAAGTATTATTTTTTATTTTAAAATTATAATAAAGAAAGATAATAAATTATCATAAAACTTGACTAATATGTGGTTTTCAACCCGCGGGTCAACCCAAGCTCATCGCGGACCGACCCGTGCGGGTCGTGGGCCTAGGCGGGTTAGCCCACGGTGGGCTTTGGTTATTTAAATTCTAACCCAACCCGCTTAAATTGGTTGGCGGGGCGGGCCAACCCGACGGGCCCAACCCAAATTGGCAGCTCTATCCTACTCAACCAAGTGGTCGAACCTTCATAAACGGGCTAGCTCCCGCAAATCCCTTGGTTCAAGTCCCGTTCGGACGTGTGGCGACCCATGCTCCTCGGGCTCCGACTCAACCAAGTGGTCGAACCTTCACAAACGGGCCAGCTCCCGCAAATCCCTTAGTTCAGGTCCCGTTCGGACGTGTGGCGACCCACGCTCCCCTGGGCTCCGACTCAACCAAGTGGCCTAACCTTCACAAACGGGGTCAGCTCCCACAAATCCCTTGGTTCAGGCCCGGTCGGGCGCGTGGCGACCCACGCTCCCCAGGCTCCGACTCAACCAAGTGGTCGAACCTTCACAAACGGGCCCTCTCCCGCAAATCCCTTGGTTCAGGTCCCATTCGAATGCGTGGCGACCCACGCTCCCCGGGCTCCGACTCAACCAAATGGCCGAACCTTCACAAACGGGGCCAGCTCCCGTAAATCACTTGGTTCAGGCCCCGGTCGGACACGTGGCGACCCACGCTCCCCGGGCTCCGACTCAACCAAGTGGCCGAACCTTCACAAACGGGCCAGCTCCCGCAAATCCCTTGGTTCAGGTCCTGATCGGGCGCGTGGTGGTCTACACCCCTCGGGCTCCGACAGTAGCTTACATGGCAGAGGGGTATCCCGAGCTGAGTGCTCCAACTGATGTTCATTTGGATCGTCAGCACTCGACAACAAAAGCAAGCCTAAGAAGCCTGAGTGGGAAGGGAAATTTTTCATTCGGCAAGGCAAAGATGTTATATAACCGTGGGTTAATCGCCCTTACAAGTGTAAAAAGAAGAACGACAAAAATAGGAGGTCTGACCCTAATTGTTGTTTTGGTGTTGACATCGATTTTAGTTTAGGTTGATGATTATGATTATGATTATGATTAAGTCCTGATCGGGGATTAGGCACGGGATGATTGAAATCCTAATCTGGAGGGTTAGGTGTGGAAAATCCTAGCTTGGAGGGCTAGGTGTGGAAAAGTCATAACCTGGAGGGTTAGGTATGGAAAATCCTAGCTTGGAGGGCTAGGTGTGGAAAAGTCATAACCTGGAGGGTTAGGTGTGGAAAATCCTAGCATGGAGGGCTAGGTGTGGAAAAGTCATAACCTGGAGGGTTAGGTATGGAAAATCCTAGCTTGGAGGGCTAGGTGTGGAAAAGTCATAACCTGGAGGGTTAGGTGTGGAAAATCCTAGCTTGGAGGGCTAGGTGTGGAAAAGTCCTAACCTGAAGGGTTAGATGTGAAAAATCCTAGCTTTGAGGGCTAGGTGTTGAAAATCCTAACTTGGAGGGTTGGGTGAAAAGTCCTAGCTTGGAGGGCTAGGTGAAAGTCCTAACTTGGAGGGTTAGGTGAAAAGTCCAACTTGGAGGGTTAGGTGAAAAGTCCTAGCTGGAGGGCTAGGTGGATGAATCCGGCTTGGAGGGCCAGGTCCTAGCTTGGAGGGCTAGGTTGATGAAATCCTG
>JAGFNQ010001828.1:213973-273667 GCA_024364735.1 Boesenbergia rotunda | reverse complement strand
ATTTCAGGCCCACCCTGGGCCTGAAATGGATCTATTCAGGCCCAACTTGGGCCTGAAAGGTTTTATTTCAGGCCCTCCTTGGGCCTGAAGTGTTTTTATTTCAGGCCCCCGTGGCCTGAATGATTTATTTCAGCCCTGGGCTGAATGGATCTATTCAGGCCACGTGGGCCTGAATGGTTTTTATTTCAGGCCTCTTGGCTAAGTGTTTTTATTTCAGGCCCATCGTGGGCCTGAAATGATTTATTTCAGGCCCACCGTGGGCCTGAATTCATTTTATTTCAGGCCCACCGTATTCCTGAAAAGTAAATTTCATGCTCACCTTGGCCATTAAATAAAATCATGATTTATAGATTAATATTCTATATTTATCTACAAGTTGTGACCAAATCCTGTAATTTTATTTAATTATTAAAATTTACAATTTGAAACAAGTATTTTAAATTTATGGTAGAGATAATCCATCTTACTAATTCAATACAGAATGCATACCAATTTTCAATTCCTTCGAGACGATAAAGTCATGTTTTCAAATTATGTATCAGAAACCCACTTATGGACCTTCGATACTTGGATATATGTCAGTAGTTAGAGTTAACCAAACAGATGTTATTTCTGGTGTGCAAACTTTATCCAAATCATTATGAGTTGTTTTCTTACCGTATCAATTGGTACACTACATTGCAGCAACTCGATGTGAATCAACATCACACAATTATTTTGTTTTTCTGGACAATAAATTATATTCATACAAATTACACAATTTCTATACAAATGGAGCCGAATCACCAGCAAAGGATGTTTTTTTACAACATTACTTCAAGAGATTGACACTCTCATGTTTTACAATACATGTCTCCCATAATATTTATTGTCAGATCAAATCTCATTTTCGTCATATCTCCTTGTTTGAAATCCATCTTCTCATCGTATAGGAGACATCGGACGTATTGCATAACAAAGAAGGCACAGTCCACGCTGAAAATAACAAATAGTATTTCAGATTTCAATAAGTGGGGTAATAAAATACTTTGATCATTTTAAAATTTTCAAACTCTTCCTCACTTACTGACCTATGTTCTTGTTGGCGATATTTTTGTCTAACGGAGGGCCATTTGTCCAAGGGATGATGACTTTGTAGATATGGATGAATAGCCGTAAGTTCCTCGCGAGTATATTGTTTAAGTTCTTTTACCTGTCAAATATATCATGAATTTCAATGACATTTTTTATCAAATGATGAACATATATATGAATAAAGGTAGGTAGCTCACCGCTGAGTCAAAATCATGCTTATATTTACGGCCACTAGCAAGAGAATTTAAATGAATGAAAGTCATTGCTTCTGTATCCACCGCTAACAAGTGAAAGTGTGTATTATCACTGCACAAAGGTATTAAAATATATCTAAACCCTTGTTCTATCATATCCGTCTTCATCACTTGTTGCATGGAAAACTTTCTTGACGATCTTATTGAAGCCTAAATAGTTGCAAAATCAAAATTATTAATAACCACATCATAATACTAGGTCTTCTACAATCTATTAATTCTTACTAATTTACATCACTTACTGTGAAGAAGGTTGAACAATATATTGACTTGTGGTATGACCTACCAGATGTGGATGCTCCCCTAAATAACATTTTACAGAAGGCATCAATGACCTCGCCTTTTGTAAAAACCTCTCCATTGAGGATTTGTAAGAATGAATGCAATTTCAAAGCAAAGGGTGCATCCTCCCAGATAAATTCATTATCCAACCTGCCAAGTTAATTGATAAGATTATATATTAAAGCCCCAAATATATTAACTAAACTATGTTTCATAACTTACTTTAGGTTCTCCAATTTATTTATCACGTAGGCCACTTCTTTATCTTGATTTTTCTTCTTCGACTTCATAAAATGCTTCTTCACAAACTACATCGATACAATTTACACCAAACTAATTAATGACCAAATTCAATAAATTTGACGTAATTAATATGAAAATAAGTCACATACATCAATGCCTTGAAGCCTCATTTTGTATAGTTCGAAGGTCTTTCTTTTCTCCTCCTCTATATCTTCTTCAGACATGACTTCCATTACAGTAATGGTTTCTCTTGCTTCATCCATATCCTCCTCACTAAGTTTCCTTTTTCCCTTGTCCATGACATTTGATATTTGTTCCTTTCTCCGCTTCCCCTTATGTAATAGTTGGTGCCATACTCAACTCTCAATTGGAGTATCCCTGTAATCATACCGATTTCGGTCATGTCCTCTCCTTGTTCTACAAGATACTGGATCAGAAAGAGGACTGACTACAGGATAGCTTTCTTGAGCCTCCATGCCCTTTTTTTCAATAATTGAAAGTAATTCCTTAACCCTTTCATTCAAACATATATTCTCCTCTGTTAGCTCCTTGATTAGGGTGTCTTTAAGAATGCATTCACCACATGGCATTACATCTTCTGTGTCATGTCCTTGTGATGTCGCTATTGGCTGTGGAATGTCATCCCCAATCTCAAGGTTCTCAAACAATGTGTTTTCATGTAGGTTAGGAATTATTTCAACAATCACCTGTCAATTACCAAGTACATAAATTTTACTGCCTCTATATCAAACTAACATAGATAAACTAACATAGATCACAGTTTACAATAATTACCTCTTCGGAGCTGATTTGGTTGACAAGGTCCCTCACCCTACTAATATGCGAAGGAATATTCCTCCACTTATTTATTCGGGGTCCTTCAACATTGTATGGTTTTTGAATGGGTACATACTCCAAAAACCATGCCTACACAAAGTTTTCCAGCCAATTACATTAATAACAGCAAAATATTATAAAATATAATTTAGGTAAATTCTACTCACTGCCAAAAGCCCAGCAAATCCCTTTACATAAGGGAGGTTTGTGGTCCTCTGGTTTCCTTGACTTGATGAAAATAATTCCCCAATCTTAGGTAATTGGGGAGACAAAAATTTATGGATAGCTTCCACCTAGTTGAATCTACCAAGATTGTCATAATCATCTACTATATCTACAAGCCCTAGAGGGACCTTATATGTACTAGACGAAAATAAAACACAAACAAATATATACAAAATATAAAATTTACAAACTAATAACACATCATCCTCTGATTCAACACTTTTAGAATAATGTTTAAGTAAGTCCTCAATTCTTGTTCTAGTAGGTTGTTTTTCTTTTGAGAAGTAAGTATGATAGAGGTCACCCGATGCTTCAGTTGAATTAATAGGGATCGAAACTCCACGGTCCACTATACCCAGTAACAAAACAACATCTCGTCTGGTGAACGCAACCGGTACACCTGAAACAATTAAAATATTTAGTTATCATCAACAATATAGGATTCAATTTATTTCTCGTTGGGCCTGAAATGAATTTACTTCAGGCCCACGTTGGGCCTGAAATGAATCATTTAGGCCCACGTTGGGCCTGAAATGAATTCATTTCAGGCCTACCTAGGGCCTGAAGTAAATTCACTTCAGGCCCTCGGTAGGCCTGAAATTATTTCATTTCAGGCCTACCGACCTGAAGTGAATTTCACCTTAAATTCGCTCATTTAAATTGATCAAATATCAATCATTTAAGGTCAACTATATCCAAGTTTTATCTTACTATAGATACTCTTTATAATTCATAATTAAAACTATTACCTGAGAATTTAAAAACTTGCGAGGTTGAATCCCAACTTTCAAATATATTAACCAAAATTCTCCGGATATGCTGCAATTCTTGAATGTCCAAGAAAATACTGAAGGGCGACTCTTTGATCTTCGCAATGTGTTGATCTTTTAAAATTTCAAATGCTTCAACAAAATGTTTAAAATGGCCTAAAACACTGCACCAATATAATTTTTTCCCAAACTCATCTGAACCCTACAGTTTTTATACATTACAAATTTATTCAGCAAAAATAAGTATAAACAATATCACAAGCAGTGTTTATTCAGCAAAAATAAGTTTAAACAATATCACAAGTAGTGTTTATTCAGCAAAATTAAGTATAAACAATATCACATACCTTGGTGATTAATGCCAATGAAGAAGACGATGAGGAACCACCCACAGACCTTTTACCTGCCATTATTATGCAAATCAAACTTGCAGAAACCATAAATCCTACTTTGATAGTGCCGAGCAGTATCAACTTCAACGTTAACACTTCAAGCAGCCTCAGGATCACTCACTATCACTTTCCTGTATAGGAGCCTAGGTTTTGGTTGGGCGGAGGGAATCGAGGGAGTAGCAAACGACTAAAGCACAACTAGGGCACGCACAATGTCCTCCTTCAACAATACCATTTACGTTTTCGCGGTGAGAGATAGAATGACCTTGCCATCCGAACCACATATTCTTATTTTACTGCAAAAGTGGTTCGGATGTCTCGAAAATGGTAATGGAAAAGGTGTATTGTGGCGCCAAGGGTATAATAGGAAGTTCACTTAAAGGGCTACGTTCTTTGGTAAAATAGAAACCATGGGACGCTCTTTGGTAATTACGTATTGTTACGTACGCCCTTTGGTAAATTGCCGCTAAATAAACGTATTTTGTATAAAAAACATATTGATAATTTATTTTATTTTAGGTTACCTAAATGGTCAAGAAAATGATTTATTACAATAAAAATAAGATGTTATAGCAATTTCACCTTGTCATCTAATTTATCTCAAATAATCTTAACCATATAGATAATACATTTCTTGAACCTAAATGGGTTAAAATGTTTGAGCTAATACCCATGAACAATTACTCATTTTTAAAAAATTTGCCTCCTATCATGACTAAAAAATTTGCCTCTTAATCATTTTTTTGGTTGAGCTAGTACCAAAAACAATTTTGAAATTAAGCCTACCCCTTAACTTAATCCTATTTCTCCCAATTTGATCACATTAAAAATTTAATATGTTATGGGATATACTAACACATACAATAATTTATAAAAACATAATTCAAAATGGAAAATTTTTGAAATTTTTTGATAAGAATTTTAACACTATAAAATTTTGGTGAATATTAATTTCCAGAATGTAAAGTCTAATTTTCGAACAAATAATTTTCAAAAATTTATTTTTATTCAAAAATTTATCAAATTTTTATATAAGTTAGAATTTTCATACAATTGTCTCTAGAAAAATTGTCAAAGTGAAAACCATTTCTAACTTTCTGAAAATCAATTTTGAATTTAATGATGAAAATTTTGAAAAATAATTTTAAATTTTGATTTCCACATGAAAAAATTTTCTCAATGCGTAGAGCTTAATTTTAGATCCTAAAAAATCATACTCGATGAAATTTAGTTTTTAAATATTTTTAAAATTTAAAAATTTATTTTTGAACAAAAAATCATAATAAATCTGTTTATTTGTTAAAAAATCCTAAACAATTTCTATAGATATCACAAAACAAATTCTTTCATCAAGAATCATTAACTAATTTTTTTTGGAAGTAATATAAAAAAAATAATCAACAAGATGAATCATTAATTAATAAAAAATCTCTACATGGCAATAAAATAAAATAAATCTAACTGTCTAAGACAGACTTTGGGACCCAATATAAATTTTTGCAAATAGGATTCATCAAAAATTTAGATGGAATACATGATTTGGGAATTTTTATAGTTTAACCACTGTGAAATTTAAAATACCAGTTATGTTTTCCATAATATCTAATTTTTGAATTTTGAGAACATGTTGAATATGCATAGTTATTTTACAATTTTTTAATTTAAACTTTCAAATTTTTTTCAAATTTTAACTTATCATACATTTCTAATTGGTATGAATAAGATAATATTCTTTTTAATTCTATATTATTATTTTTCAATTTACACTTAAAATTTTGCCATTTGTTTAATACCAAAATATAATTGATTAAGAGGTAGAAGACATACCTCACATACCATATCTTTTATGAAATTGAAAACTCCCCCTTCGTTGCTGCTATCATCTAACGTGTCTCCCCCTTCATCGATGCTTCCTTCTTCCTAGTGTGAAGGAATTAGTGCAAGTCCAACATGATTCTTGAGATCTGAATCTTCCGATGAGGACTCGTCACATGTTAGTTTTAGGTTGTAGACTTGTGCTTTTGTTGCCCCATTTCCTTTGATCTTCAATTTGGGACAGTTCTCCATTACATGTCCCTCTTCATTACAATTGTCGCAGTGGATTTCCATTTGCTTCATACCCTACACTTTATTAAATCTTTTAGCTTTAAAATATATCGACAATTTCCCTACCATTTATGTTGTGTTTTCTTCATCGTTTGAAGATTTGTCGTCACGTCACATGTTAGTTTTAGGTTGTAGACTTTTGCCTTTGTTGCCCCATTTCCTTTGTTCTTCAATTTGGGACAGTTTTTCGTTACGTGTCCCTCTTCGTTACAGTTATAGCAGTGGATTTCCATTTGCTTCTTACCCTGCACTTTATTAAATCTTTTAGCTTAAAATATTTCGATAATTTCCTTACCATGTACACCGTGTTTTCATCATCGTCTGATGATTTGTCATCATGTTGGATCTTCCTCGAGCTTAAGTCGATGTTATCTGCTTTACTCTTTCCTGCACATCTAGATTCGTGAAGTTCTAAAGTAAAAAAAAAAGTTCTTTAAGGTACTTACCTCGAGATCCTTAGAGATGTAATAGACATCAATTATTGAAGTCCAGAATCAGGGTCCTTGGGAAGGCCTTCAAGTCGTACCTTTGAGCCACCCAATAGCTTACCGACTCTCCAAGGTTGTTGAGTTTCATAATTAGTGTAACGCTCGAAAATATTCTAGCATTTTCCATAATTTTTCCAAAATAAAAAGAAATATAAAAATTTCATAAAATGGGGTCGGAGCCAATGCTCGAACCAAAGACCTATCGTTAAACTTAGGTTTAAGTTTCCATTAGGTAATGGTAAAGCATAACAATGGAATATGGAACCAATATATGATAAGGGATAGTAAGCGCCCTTTTTATGGAAGATGATTCAACTTCCACTTAGTATATAAGGGATAGAAAGAAGAGAAAACTAAGGGTTTTCTTTCTTCCTCCTTTCCCTGCCGAAAACCAAAGAAGGTTATCTCCTTCCTCCACCGAAAAGGAGAACTAGGGTTCTCCTTGTTCTTGTGGAACTAACCCTGGTTGCAGGAATGAAGGGATGAAGTTTCTGGATTCAGGAGCCTCAATGGAGTGAGGCGCCTCACTGGGCTCGGCGCCTGTATTGACACAGGCGCCCCAGTGCAAGGCCAATCCTACCATTCAAAGCTAACTGCCTCTGGACCAAGTCAAGTGAAGCGCCTGTGTTAACACAGGCGCCCCAGTCAGATCAGGCGCCTCAATGGAAGGGGATAGGCGCTGACCAAGTTTGCGGATTGGAGTTCTCGCAGGACAGGCCACGTGTCAGGCGCCCCCTTCGATACAGACACCCCACTGACTATTATAAAAGGGGGTTCACCCCCAAGGCTTCTACATCAATTGCTTTCAACTCTTATGCTCATGCGCTCCGCTCCGACAAGTTCTGTACTCGTGATTCAAGCGCTGAAGACGACCCGCTGCTCCAGAAACTTCCAACCTCTTCGATCGTCGGTAAAAGCTAACTTTGGTAATTGCTGTAATTGTTTTTCAATTCTATATTTATACTCTAGACTTGTAATCTTTTATGAAAATATAGAATTGTCCATCGTAAACGGTCAAGGACCGTGGGCCTTGGAGTAGGAGCCGACCGTGACTCCGAACCAAGTAAAAACAAATCGTGTTAGCGATTGGTTTTTATTTTCCGCTGTACAATTACTCTTCGCTTTCCAAAAAAGTTTATGATCGATATGCATCCCCCCTCTATCGATTCAATATGATCCCACAACCTTTGCCAACCGGGACCTCCGGTTGGACTTCTGTGTAGCCTCCGAGAATCCGGATCTCGAGACGTCTGACCTCAACCTGTCTCTACTTCTGTCCACGATCCCCGCTCGACTAAGACTTTTGCCCGATCCTCGACCAGGACTTCATGCTCGACCTTCGAGACTCTCGGATCTCGAGATGTCTGACCTCGACCCTTCTCTACATCTGTCCGTAGTCCTCGCTTGGCAAAGACACCATCGCTCGATCCCCGAGCAGGACTTAGTGCTCAGTCCCCCAGACCAAGACTTCGTGCCCAGCATCACTCACCAGGATTTAATCCACCTAGCTTCACTTACTAGGACCCAGCTTCAGTTACCAGGATTTCTTCCAACCTAGCTTCCCTTACTAGGACCCGTCTTCACACACCAAGATTTCTTCCACCTAGCTTCACTCACTAGGAGTCGGCTTCACTCACCAGGATTTCATCCACCTCAATCACTTCTTTTCTAGTCATCTTGATCCTGACTAGACTTCTTCCAACTTTTAGGAATGTATAATTCCAAACCTCAAGTCCGGGTTGGTTTAATCCCTTGGTCAAACTGACCAACCCTGGGTTCTAATAACTCTACCAAACATTAGATCCTATTTGACTTAATCCTTTGTCAAACTAATCAAATCTGGGTTTATCCTACCAAACATCAAGTCTTGTTTGGCAAAACCCTTGATTACTTTGACTAAACCTTTGGTATATTGTAACTAACTTCAGTATATTGTCAAACATCAAAACACTAGAGCATGACTGTTCATCGCTGATGCTCTTTACACCAACAATCTCCCCCTTTTTAATGTTTGACAATAATCTTAAGTTAGGTTGGATCTAAGGGTTCTAGGTTTAAATCTAGGTTTAATACTTAGAAGAAATCGAAAAAATCTAACTTAATCCTCTCTCCCCCTTTGTCACATATCAAAAAAGAAATAACGAAAAAAATAATTTGCACCAACAATAAGATTTTCGAAAAAAATTAACTTAAGTTTTTCTCTCCCTTTTGAAAATGCTCAAGATTTTGAAGAAAATGATTTTCAGAACTTTTTCCCTCTTTTTTTTAAAACTAAGTACTTGTTTAGAAAATATTCTATAAGGTACCAAGTACTTTTAAAAAACATTGCACTAATAATATGTGAATTTTAGAAAGAATTTGAACTTCCCTAAGTCTGACACCATCTTAGGAATCTTGTTGACCATAAGAATATTCCTGTGTCTTAGGGATTTTCCAATATTTTCAACATTTTGGTTTTGAAAAATAATAATTTTCTTGATTTGGTTTCTTTTCCAGTCTGACACAATCCTAGGAAACCTTGCTAACTACAAAGAAAATTTTCGTAAGTGTCTCGGAAAATTATCCAAACTCAAGATAAAATATTTTCAAAAATATTCCAAAAGACAAAAGAGTTTCGAAATATGTTTTTTTTTGGAAAATGAGAATATAGTATTTTCAAAATTAAGAAAAAAAGATTGTATACTTTTGAAATTTTTAATGGTTCTTTATAGTTTGAACCTCCCCCTAAACCTGACACAGTCCTAGGAAGTTTGTTGACTACAAATTAATCTTTCTCTGAGTCTTAGTGTTTGATTTAAACAAAGAGAAATTACAACAAAATTTTTAAGAAATATATTGAAATAATCAGAAATAGAAGTAAATTAATTTCTTTTGATTAGGACTCCCCTTAAACCTGACACAATCTTAGAAATTCTTTTAGATCATAAAGAAAACTTCCTATGTGTCTTTAGAGTTTATCCAAATTAAAAGAGCAATTAGCACATTTTTAAAAGACATTATGAAACAATATTTGTAGAAGTATATTTTGAAAAATATTTTGAAAGTCATAATTGTTTTTTTGAAAAGTATTTGGAAAGACATAATAATTTTTTAGCAAAAAAAATATTTTGAAAGTGATAAATTTTGAAAAGAGTAATTATTGAAAAATAATTTTCAATAGAATAAAAAACTCTCCCTGAACCTTATATTTTCTGGCTACCCTTGTTAACTACAAGGAACTCTACCTAAGTATCTTAAGGGACTTTAGTGTTGACCTAGAAGGTTTGTGTCTATATGTAGGTCAAATAGCTTTCGAAAAGATATATAATTTTTGAAAATGTATTTATAAATAAACACCCAATCAAGCATGAAATTCATTAAAACATTATTATGTTTAAACATTACTTTAAAATAGATTTTAAAGAAAATATCCTAAAGATTTTGAAAATATTTTCAAAAGCATTTGTTAATTAATTAGTCCTTATCATCTCACTCATTCTAAGTGTCACAATATAAACAAGCATGGTTGCCTTATGAGTGTTTGTGAGATGCTTGAATAATTTTTCTCAATTTTAATAATATAGATTGTTTGATCTTGAGTTAGATTTGAGTTTAATCAATTAGTAGCTTAAAAGTAATTTTCGATAATTGGCTTCTAGGTCTTGGCGAGGCACATAGGCCTTCTTTGGCCGTAGACTTATTCGATCATCAACCCTTTTCATAGACAAAGTCTTTTAAAGAAGGAATACTTTTAATTTACTCTTTGAAAAACTCTGGTCTAACTAGTCTAGGATGTGGCGAGGTAGCTTCGGCTAGTTCCACTTAGCTAGGTCGATCAAGTTGGGTACTCCTTACCCTTCCTGTCTTCCTAGACTAAGCTTCCCTAATGTACTATGATCTCGTCCCACCCTGGTACTAGGTTAGGCAAGTATCAATCAATCTTTCCCTATCTAACCATCATAAGTTAAGCAAAAAAGTAAGCATGAATGACATGGACAGATATATATTAGAAAATAGGCATATGCATGGGCATGACATTTATGCATGAGTCAATCAAGTCAAGTCATTTTAATTAGGTTTCTATTAAAGTATCAAATTCTCAATTTGATACAAAACGTATGAACCTGCGAATATATCAACCCACTTTGATATATTTATTATTATTAAATTGATTGTTCCAGTTGGGTAGAATTTTATTTAATTTCATATCTGATGGTAATTAATTGGAATTTAGTTCATGAATTTTGTTGAATTAAGGATTAAATTGTTAAGAATTAATTAAAGTTTAAATTATTAAGGATTAATTATAGTTTAAATTATTAAGAATTAATTAGAGTTTAAATTATTAAAAATTAATTAAGGATTAAATTATTAAGAATTAATTAAACTTTAAATTATTAAGAATTAATTAGAGTTTAAATTATTAAGAATTAATTAGAGTTTAAATTATTAATAATTAATTAATGTTTAAATTATTAAGAATTAATTAATGTTTAAATTATTAAGAATTAATTAAGGTTTAAATAATTAAGAATTAATTAAAGATTAAATGATTAAGAGTTAATTAGAGTTTAAATTATTAAGAATTAATTAAGGTTTAAATTATTAAGAATTAATTAAGGTTTAAATTATTAAGAATTAATTAAGGTTTAAATTATTATCAGTTTTGGGTCTAGTTGCATCATTTTCATTATTTCAAAAATCTCTAATTCATTTATTATTTCTTTTGCATTTAAATTTCAAGTTTGTTTAATACTTCTACTTTATTTGAATTCTTGTAAACCTTATTAAATATAGCTTTAATTTTAATAAATTCCTCTTCATCTTCATCTTAGAGTATTTTCAGAAATTGTATCATTATCTTCAAAATAGGTAGAATAATTTTCAGGGTTGCTAATTAAGGTTGTAGTATTATATTCAAAATCAATAAAATTAACTAAGGATTGACTATTTTCCTCAATATTATCTTGAGAGTTATCAACATTATCTTCAGTATAATCATCAATATTATCTTGAGAAATATTAGTATTATCAGCACTAATTTTATTAGAATTATTAGAAAGATTATTAATTACAATTTCAACATTATCCTCACAATTATCAGAAATATTATTTTTTACAAATATTAGAATTATCAATAATAATATAAATTAATATTTCATCGCTATCCTTAGAGTTATCAGATATATTATTAAGTAAAGTATTGGAATTAATTTCACAAAGTGTAGTATTAATATTAAGGATTAATGAATTAATATTTGATATTTTAATATTATCAATATTTGGTAATTTGTCATGCAATACATTAAGTTGGCTATGCAAAAAATCTAATTTATTAGAGAAATTAACAGTGTTATTATCAGGATAATTATGTAACTATGTAGGAATTTGAAAATTATTGTGAAAATTAATTTTTCGTACCTTCATTACCTTGGTCTTATTTCTCGGCGTTGTGGATCGAGCCTTTTTCCAATCTGGGCACTAGTTCTTGTAATGTCCCAGCTTTTGGCATTTCAAGCACCGGATGTGACTCTTATCCCTCCGGACTCCTGGAGCTGATACCTCCGTTCCTGCCGGTGGTGAAGTTCGAATCTTACGAGTAGAACACTAGTTTTTATAGTGTCCTCTCTTCCTACACTTAAAACATATTATATGAAATTTGCAAATCGACATAATTTAAAATGTACCTGTATTCACCCTTGCTCCCCCTCAATTCCTAACATTGTTGCTCCTTCGGTTGTTAGTCCGGTGAAGAGCTACCTACTCTGATACCACTTGTAGGATCGGTGTTGGTCGATAGAGGCGGGGGTGAATATCAACTCATATGTTTTGTCGGAAAACATCATCGTCCATCTTTCTATCTGAGTTAGTACGCAGCGGAAATAATAATAAAGAAAAACAAAGACAACAATACACACAGGATTTATTTACTTGGTTCTCAACCCCCCAGGGTCATTACGACCAAGGCCTATGTACTCGGCGTGAGCCCACTAATGGTCTCCTTTCCAAAATTTTTGAAGGCGGAGAATACCCGTCTTACAGTTTGAATTACAAGTACAAAAGAATAAAGTTAAATTCAACTTGTAAACGAGAAAGCAACCCAACGGAAAAGTGAAGATCCGGCCAATCCGGAATCCGAAGTGCAGCGCACTTACTCCTGGAGTCTCCTTGGTCATAGAGCTTTGCCTTGAGCACTTTTGCTTCGCACAGATTGCTTTGCAGCTATAGAAATTGATGTTTTGAAGTGAGGGGTTGAACCCCTTTATATACTGCATTCTCGTGCACCTCAGAGCTCCTGGGCGCCTACCATGTCGTGGTAAAAACCTCATCGCAACACCAAAATTGCAGCATGGATAGAGTCTACCCTTCCCAGGTGCCTGGGATGCTCTCAAGCACTTGGGAAGCTCCTAGGCGCTTGGGCAAGCTTTTACTAGGCACCTGATTCGAGTCTGGCGCCCAGGAAGCCTTTCCCAGGTCACTTTTTTCCTGTGTTTGCTCTCCTATCTTGCCTCCAACTCTAGGTACCTACAAGACAACAAACACAAGACAAAAACACAAATAATCTTATCCTTAATTTATTGGTTCTGACTTTGGATTTCACCCGAAACACTAGGTCGAATCGATGCCTAATGTTCCCTTTCCCGGGGAACGCGTCCTCACCTACTACACCTTGGAGAAGTTACCTTTGCCAACCGGGACTTCCGTTTGGACTTTTGCTTAGCCTCCGAGAACTTGGATCTCGAGACGTCCAACCTCGACCCGTCTCTACTTCTGTCCGCGATCCCTTCTCGACTAAGTCTCTTGCCCAATCCTTGACCAGGACTTCGTCCTTGGCCTCCGAGACTCCCGAATCTCGAGACGTCCGACCTCGACCCGTCTCTACTTCTGTCCGTAGTCCTCGCTCGGCAAATACTCCATTGCCCGATCCCCGAGTAGAACTTAGTGCTCAGTCCCCTTGACCATGACTTCATGCCCAACTTCACGCACCAGGACTTAGTCCACCTAACTTCACTCACTAGGACCCAACTTCACTCACTAGGATTTCTTCCAACCTAGCTTCACTTACTAGGACCCGGCGCTTCACACACCAGGATTTCTTTATAGCCTCACTCACTAGGATTTCATTCACCTAGCTTCACTCACTAGGACCCGACTTCACTCACCAGAATTTCTTCCACCTCAATCACTTCTTTGCTAGTCATCTTGATCCTGAGTAGACTTCTTCCAACTTATAAGTAAGTATAATTCCAAACCTCAAGTCCGGTTTAGTTTAATCCCTTGGTCAAACTGACCAACCCTGAGTTCTCATAACTCAGCCAAACATCAGATCATGTTTGACTTAACCCTTTGTCAAACTGATCAAACCTGGGTTTACCCTACCAAACATCAAGTCATGTTTGGCTAAACCCTTGATCACTTTGACTAAACCTTTGGTATATTGTAACTAATTTTAGTATATTGTCAAACATCAAAACACTAGAGGATAACTTTTCATCACTGATGCACTTTTCACCAACACGAACTCCCTTTTAAACACTGCATTCTAGCGCCCTAGTGGCCATTGAGGCGGCTCACAAGTGGTCAAACTCGATCCAACCAGCGAACTCAACGCAGGGATAAAAACCAACATCTTGGGCGCCTGGGTTGATGTAGGCGCTTGGGAGTAATGAGGCGCCTGGTAGCCGACATGGCCCGTCCAACCAAACACATGCTGAAAAACCACTCTGGTGCACCTGATTCTATTCAGGCGCATGGGTTCTCGGGCACCTAATCCCTTTCAGGCGCCTGGGTTCGCAACAGCCAACTCCTTTCGGCCTGCAACCAGGGTTAGTCCAAGAATACAATAAATGTATGCATGAATAACAGCCAGAGCTGTCTTAGTTTTGACTTTGAATTTTAAATGAAATCCTAGGTCGAACCGACACCTACTTTCCCTTTCACGGGGAACACGTCTTCACCTACTTCACTCTGGAGAAGTTACCTTTTTCCAACCAGGACCTCTGGTTGGACTTTTGCTCGGCCTTCGAGACTCCCGGATCTCGAGACGTACGATCCTTAACCCGTCTCTACTTCTATCCATAGTCCTCGCTTGGCTAAGTCTTTTACCCGATCCTCTACTAGGACTTCGTGCCCAATTCCTCGAACTAGGACTTTGGTTCCCAACCCTCGGCCAAGTCTTCGAGCCCAATCCGCGACCAGGACTTCGTACCTAATTCCCCGAACTAGGACTTCATGCCCAACCCTCAGTCATTCTTCGTGCTTAGCTTCACTCACCAGGACTTCATCCACCTAGCTTCACTCACCAGGATTTCGTACCTCAATAAGGTATTCTTTGCTAGTCATCTTAATCCTGACTAGACCACTCTCTGCCAAACATAAAGTCCTATTTGGCTCAGTCCAAATATGTTTAATCACTCTGCCAAACATCAAGTCATGTTTGGCTAACCCTTTGGTCAAACTGATCAAACCTGAGTTTACCCTACCAAACATCAGGTCTTGTTTGGCTTAACCCTTGATCAGTTTGATCAGACCTTGGTATATTGTCAAACATCGAAACACTAGAGGTTGACTGTTCATGTCTGATGCTTTTTACACCAAAAATATCCCCTTTTTGATGTTTGACAATAATCTTTAGTTAGGATTAGGTCTAAGGTTTTTAGGTCAATTCTTGGGGAAAAATAATAAAAATATAACTTAAGGTACTCTCTCACCCTTTGACATACATCAAAAAGAAATATAAGGTAATAACAAAGATTTTAAGTTAAAATTTACACCAACAATACGATTTTTGAAAATATTTAAGATTTTTAAAGAAAACATAATATTCAATAATCCTTCTTTTTTATTTTATAAATCAATTAACTTTTTCAGAAAATATTTTAGGGAATGCTAAGTATTTGAGTAAAGTTTGAAAATATAGGTACTTTATTGATTTGAATTTTCCTAAATCTGACACAATCGTAGGAATCTCGTTGATCAAAAGGAAAATTTTCTATGTGTCTTAGAGATTTTCCAATCAAGAAAAGTAATTTCAATATATGTATTTAATTTTTGAAAAATAATAAATTTCTTGGTTTGAATTCCTCCCCAATCTGACAAAATCCTAGGAACCTTGTTAACTATAAAGAAAACTATCCTTTGTGTCTTGGAGATTTCGCCAAACTCAAGCAATTTTCCAAAGGTTTTCAAAGATGTTCAAAAGTCGAAAAGATTTTGAAAAAAATATTTTAGAAAATGAGAATATTATATTTTAAAAAAAATAAAGTATTTTTGAATAGATAGTGATTTTTGAAAATATAGTATTTATTTTAAATTTCTAATAGTTCTTTTAATTTAAACTCTCCCTAAATCTGACATAGTCCTAGGAAGCTTGTTGACTACAAGTTGAACTTCCTTTGAGTCTTAGGGTTTGATTCAAACAAAAAAAATTACATGATATATATATATATATATATATATATATATATATAATTCAATGTAATCAATAGATTAATTGTTCTTTTGATTAAGAATCCCCCTAAGCCTGACATAATCTTAGGAGTCCTTACAGATTATAAGGGAAATATCTATGTGTCTTTAGAGTTTATCCAAATCATAAGAGCAATTAAAGCATTTTTAGAAGAATATAATAATTTTGAAGAAGTATTTTTTGAAAAACATTTTGAAAGACATAAATTTTTAAAGGAAAATTTTTCGAAAAATAATTTGAAAGAAGTAATTTTTTGAAGTAATATCGAGAAAAAATCATTTTGAAAGAGATAATAACTTTTTGGAAAGAATAGTTTTTCAAAAATAATTTTTCAATAGAAATATTTAAAAACACAATAAAAACTGACTCCCCCTGAACCTGACACCTTCTGGCTACCCTTATTAACTACAAGGACCTCTACCTAAGTGTCTTAAGGAACTTTAGTGATGACCTAGAATGTTTGTGTCCAAGTGTAGGTCAAATAATTTTCAAAATGATATATAATTTTTAAAATTTATTTATAAGTACACAATCACGCATGAAATTCATTAAAACATTATTATGTTTAGTCACTATTTTAAAAATAAATTTTTAAGAAAATATTCTAAGGAATTTTTGAAAATATTTGTTAATTGATTAGTCTTTATCATCTCATTCATTCTATGTGTCATAGTACAGACAAGCATGGTAGCCTTATGGGTGTTTGTGATATGCTTGGTTATTTTTTCTCAATTTAATTCTATAGATTGTTTGACCTTGAGTTAGATTCAAGTTTAACAAGTATTAATTTAAAAGTAAACTTCAATAATTAGCTTCCATGTCTTGGCGAGGCACAGGGCCCTTCTTAGATATCGGAACAATGAGCCTTTCCTTAGACAAAGCCTTTTAAAGAAATAATATTTTTAATTTACTCTTTGAGAAACTTTGATCTAATTAGTCTAGGATGTGGTGAGGTAGCTTTGGCTAGTTCCACTTATCTAGGTCAACCAAGTCGGGTACTCCTTACCCTTCTTGACTTCTTAGACTAAGCTTCCGTAACGTACTATCATCTCGCCCCACCTTGGTACTATGTTAGGAAAGTGTCAACCAATCTTTTTACTATCTAGCCATTCTAGATTAAGCAAGAAATAAACTAACATGAATGACATGACAGATATATGTGAAGAAAATATAAATAGATACATGAGCATAATAGTTATGCATGTGTCAATAAAGTCAAAACAATTCAATTTGATTTCTACTGTAGTATCAAATTCTTGATTTGATACAGGTCGTGTGAACCCGCGAATATGTCAACTCACTTTGACATAATTATCATTATTAAGTTGATTGTTCTAGTTGAGTAGAATTTTATTAGTTTCATAATTAAAGGTAATTAATTTGAATTTAGTTCATGGATTTTATATTAGTAGATTTTGAATTTTGAATTTTAAATCAAGGATTGAGTTTCTAATTAATTTTACATAATTGTTATGATTTAGATTATCAATGTACGTAGATTATAATTTTAAGAATTAAATTAGAATTTGAGAATTAACTATTAAATTATTAGTAGAATTTGAGATTTAAATTATTAATTAAGATTAACATTTTAAAAAATAAATTAGAATTTAAGATTTATGATTATTAATTAAGATTTATGTTTTTAAGAATTAAATTAGAATTGAAGATTTGGGATTAATTAAGATTTAAGAATTAAACTAGAATTTGAGATTTGTAATTAATTATAATTAAATTAGAATTTGAGATTTGAGATTAATTAAGATTAAATTATAATTTGAGATTTGTGATTAATTATGATTAAGTATTTAAGAATTAAAACAAAATTTGAGATTTGTGATTAATTAAGATTTAAGTATTTAAGAATTAAATAATAATTTTGAGTCTAATTGTATTATTTTGATTAATTCAAAAAATTCTGATTCATCTATTATTTTTTTTATTTTTATTTTTAAATTTTATTTAATACTACTGTTTTATGTGAGTTCTTATAAGCCCTCTTAATTACAGCTTCAATTTTTTTCTAAATTCATCTTCATCTTCAAAATCATATTCTTCCTCATCTTCAAAGTTATATTCAAAATTAATAAAAATTATATCATTATCTTCAAAATAAGTAGAATAATTTTCAGAATTACTAATTAAAGTTTTATCATTATCTTCAAAATAAGTAGAATAATTAATTAAAGATTCATAATTATCTTCAAGGTTATTAGAATTATCTTGAGAATTATTAATTAAAGTTTCATTATTACTTTAAGAATTATTTGAGTTATTATTAATTAAAGATTGATTTTTATCTAAATTATTAATTACAATTCCATAATTATCTTCAAGATTATTTAACTTATCATTAATTAATGGTTGAGTATTATCTTTAGAAATATTAATTACATATGATCTTGTGAATTATTAATTAAAGTATTATCTTGTGAATTATTAAGATTATCTTCAGGATTATTTAAAAATTTATTAATTAATGATTGAGTATTATCTGAAGACTTATGTGATAAAATTTGAGAATTAATTTTTGATATTGCAACATTAATTGAAAAAATTTCAGAATTGACATTCATGATTTTGATTTTGTTTAGATCATTATTATTTATACTATCATATAATATTTCCAATTTCTTATGCAGAAAATCTAATTTAATAGAAAAGTCAATATTATCTAAGTTACTAGAAAAAATATGTAACTTTGTAGGAATTTGAAAAATATTTTTACAAAAATTAAATTTTTATACCCCTTTTACCTTCGTCGCATTTCCTGACATTGTGGGTTGGATCATTCTCCAATTTGGACACTGGTTCTTATAGTGTCCATGTTGTTGGTGCCAGAAGCACCATATCGAACATTGTTTTGATATTGGCAAAGGGTTCAAAGTTAAGTATTATTGGTGATCTAACGATGTTACTCAAGTTGTGCAGGAAAAGTCCTAGGTACACTAGGCAATTAAGTCCTAACGTAAGGTTGGGCACTAAGTCCTGGCCGAGGGCTGGGCACCGAAGACCTGGTTCGAGGAATTGGGCACTAAGTCCTGGCCGAGGGCTGGGCACCAACAACCTGGTGAGTAAAGCTGGGCACTAAGACCTGGTCGCAGATTGGGCACGAATATCTGGTGAGTAAAGCTGGGCAAAAGTCCAACCGGAGGAGCCGGTTGGCAAAAGGTAAACTCTCATGAGAGGAGTAGGTGAGGACGCGTTCCCCGTCGAGGGAACAGTAGGCGTCGGTTCGACCTAGGGTTCCATTTGGGAGACCCGAAGTCAGAACCAAGACAACTAAGGCTGTAAATAATGACTAACACTCTTGCTTAGTTTGTTTTGGAACTAACCTTGGTTGCAGGGACCGAAGGATTATGTTTCTGCAGCTCAGAACGCCCCAAAGAAAGGGTGTAGGTCACTGGGCTCAGCGCCCGGGAGGAGTCGGGCGCCCAAGGTAAAAGGACAAAACATTAAGGAAGCAAGACTACTTCGAACTGTACTGGGCTAGGCGCCCGGGAGGTCCCAGGCGCCCAAGGTCAAAGCCAAAGCAGCCATCGAAGCAAATCCGCCATGAGCCAATGGACCAGGTTAACCCAGGCGCCCGAGAGGTCCCGGGCGCCCCAGTCAGCCCAGGGGCCGAATCGAAGGGGATAAGCACTGATCGAGCTGCGGATTGAGGTTCTCATAGGTGAAGGCACATGTCAGGCGCCCCAACGTATCAAGCGCCCCCATGGGTACTATAAAAGGGGGTTCACCCCCAACGCTTCGACATCACTATTTCTCAACGCTCCAAAGCTTTTCGTTCAAGTGCTACGCCCCGGCAAACTCCGACTTCAAGATCCCAGCGCCAACGACGACCTTCTGCTCTGAAATTCGATCCACCTCGGGCGTCGGTAACGAAAAGTGTAGCAATTTCAAGTTCCTGATATACTCTTGTACTTAACTTGTAAATCTTTTATTGCGATTATAGAATTGCCCAAAGTAAACGGTCAAGGACCGTGGGCCTTGGAGTAGGAGCAGACCGCAACTCCGAACCAAGTAAAAAATCGACGTGTGTTCTTGTGCAATTTATTTCTTTCCGCTGTGTATTTGCTCTTTCTTAGTCCGAAAAGATTTTAACGATATTCACCCCCGCCCCCGCCCCCCCCCCCCCCTCTATCGTTTTCTTCGATCCAATAATTGGTATCAGAGCGGGTGGCTCAAACATGGTGCAACCACCAGTTTGAGATTTTTTTCGTATTTTTCGCCTTTTTCAATTTTGAATTATTATTTTTTCACCATAAGTCAGAATTGATAAAACGAATAATTTTTGAAAATTTGTCCTAAACTTTTTTATTATTATTTTAATATTTTTCTCAAAATTCATGCTACCTTAATTCAAGCAAACTTTTTCCCAAACAGTGAATTCTTACCTTTTCATAATTAATCAGAATTGATAAAGTCAACAATTTCAAAAAATCTGTCATAAATTTTTTTATTATTTTAGTATTATTTTACATCGAAATTTGTGCAACACCTCTTGAGCTAGTTTTTTTATCTCCCGCACTACTAATCCAAGACCAAGTCTTGGTACATTTCTGTTATTTCTTTTTTGTGCAAGGATTATTTTAAATGGCCAATCAAGAATGGAATAGTATCCGTCCACCCCTATTCTCTGGCGAGAACTTCAGAACCTGGAAGGGTCTAATGGAATCCCACCTAAAGACCCATTTAGATTTATGGATGATAATCCAAACAAGGTTTACAATACCTACAGAAGATGGAATGTCGATCACCTGGGATAAACTGGACGAACCAACTCTGAGGAAGATCGAGGCAGATGCAAAGGCGACTGCAATCCTACAATGTGGCCTAACCAATGAAGAATTGAAGCAAATCGGACCATTCAAATGTGCTAAAGAGATGTGGGAGAAGCTAATCAACCTACACGAAGAGAGCTCCGATATTGAGGTCTTTGAAGATGTGATCTTCGAGTCATCGGACGAATCAGACGAAGAAGAAGATCACCTAAGTTATCTTGCACTCTCTGTTCAAGCACAGACAGCCAATTCAGAATCTGAACCCGACCTCAAAGCTGAATCCAAACCAGAATCAGAAGATGAGTCTAGATCCGAGGCGCAAGAATCAAGGGGGAGACTCCCAATAAGGAATCCAAAGGTAAAATTGTAAATTCAAATTTTAAAAATCATGTAAGTTGTTACATATGCAGGGAGAGAGGGCACTACAAAAGTAAGTGTCCTACTCGTAAGATTCGAACGACACCACCGACGACGACAAAGGAACCAGTTCCAAAAGCACGAAAGGACAAGAGTCACATCCAATGCTTCAAGTGCCAGGAGTTTGGGCATTACAAAGATGAATGCACAAATAGAAGAGCCAAAGATCCAGGACAATCTACCAAGATGGGTAACTTTAGTTTATATGAAAATCCACTCTTTACAATGAATGCTGATAGTTTACTTAATCACTCTTCGTCAGATTTAGATATGGACACATGCCTAAATAACTTAATTAAATCATGTATAGTAATAAACTCAAATTTCAGAAAGTTAAGACAAGAAAATGAAACTTTGAAAATTAAATTTGATATACTAGAAAAATTAATTAATAATCTTGCTAACTTAAAAAATCTAGAAATTGCTCCTCACTATGACTTTACTTGAAGTTTTTTTTTACTATTCATAGGACTAGAAATAGTAGATAAGGACCTGATTAATTGAAACTTGAACAACCTAGTATTAGGACAAGGTTTGATGATAGTACGTTAGGGAAGCCTGACTAAGGAATCAAGTAGGGTAAGGAGTACTCTAGTTGGTCTTTTTAGTCCGGTGGAACTAGCCAAAGCTACCTCTCCGAATCCTAAGCTAGTTAGACCAGAGTGTCTCAAACAATAATTTGAAAATGATCTTTCTTTAAAAGGCTTTGTCTAGGAAAGGGTTGTTGATCCAATAAGGCTACAGCCAAAGAAGGACTATGTGCCTCGCCAAGACCTGGAAGACAATTATCGAAACTCACTTTTAAATTATTATTTGTTAAACTCAAATCTAACACAAGCTTCAATTAAATCATAGTGTTAACATAAAATCAAAGATAAAATTAATGCATCTCACAAAACAGTTAAGGATATCCTGTTTTGTCATTTAGAAATGGGTGAGATGCTTAGGACCTAAAAGTTTAGTCCAACCCAACCAACCTTACAAACTGAATTGATTTCAAATTTCAGAATTTAAACTTTAATAAATACTTTTAAAATTCAAATTTAATTCAACTGAACAACTTTCAAAATTCAAATTTAACCCTCTTAATTAATTTTAAAATCCTCAACAATCAAATTTAACTTTTTAAACTAAGATTTAATATTTCAAATCATTATACTTAAAATTATTCATCTTAGGTCTCTTTTCTTCACTTACCTGAAATTTATTCCTTTCTTTTGCCATTATACAAAGAAATTCTTTTAGACAATCAAATTATTTTTGTTGGTCTTGCAAAAGTCACCTTGGGTATTACTTAGGATGTTTTGTTTTAAAAAAAAAATGTTTGCAGTCCGGGCTTTGATATTTATATATTTTTCGGACTTAAGTTTTTTTTATAAAAAAAAAACAAAAAGAACCTTCTATTTTTTCTTGGAAATCATTTTTTCTCCTTTTCAGTTCTCTATATTAATCTTTTCAAAAGGGAGAAAGAAATTATGTTTCAAATCATTAAAACAAATGTTTTTTACTTAGTTTTCTTCTCTTTTTGTTTGAATGAAACCCCAAGACTCAGAGGAGAATTAACCTGTGGTCAACAAACCTCCTAGGACTGTGTCAGGTTTAGGGGGAGTTCAAATTAAAAGAAGAAGTTTAAAAATACTATGTTCTCAAACTATCACTCATTTTTTTCAAAATCTTAATACTTCAAAATTCATTTTAAGAATTGTGCTTGATTCCCTTTTGATTTTGACAAACCCTAAAGACACAAAGGAAGTCTACTTCATGATCTACAAGGACTCCTAGTAAGTGTCAAATTTAGGGGGAGTCTAAATCGAAAGAAATTATTTCTGACAATTATTTTTCAAAATTATTAGATAATTCTTATAATTTGAATCAAACCTTAAAACTCAGAGGAAGATCGCTTGTAGTCAACAAGCTTCCTAGGACTGGGTCAAGTTTAGGGGGAGATCAAATTAAAAGAATTATTGATCATTTTCAAAATTATATGCACTGCACTCTTAAAATCTTTTGAAAACATAAATAATTTTTCTTTCAAAATAATATCCTTTTGCTTATATATATATACCATCACTTTCAAAATTTTACTTTACATTGGAATACTTTTAAAATCTTTTTAGAATACTTTTGAAAATAATACTTACTTGACTTTGAAAAATTTTCCAGGACACTTAGGGAAATGTCCTTGTAGTTACAAGGTTTCCTAGGATTGTGTCAGACTGAAAAAGAAACCAAGTCAAGTATTATGTTTTCAAAATAAAATTAAATTTTTTAAAAATATTATCTTTCAAAAGTACTTATATTTTTCAAAAATGCATATTATGTTTAAAAGTACTTATATTTTTCAAAATATAATGTTTTCAAAAGTACTAATACTTTTCAAAGTACTAATGTTTACAAAGTACGAATATTTTTGTGCAATACTAACATGTTTCAAAGAACAATTTATTCAATCTTGTTCAATGTGAAAATGTCTACAAATACAATTTTTTTTTCAAATTGCACAATACCTTTCAAAGTGGAGTTTTGTTGGTGCAATTTAAGCTTTTTGCTATGCTTTCAAGAGTTATACTAAGTATTTTTATGTTTTCAAAACTCATAGGCTCTGATACATAATTTTTTCTTAAAACTTCTTTCAAAATATATTTCTTTATTGATAAATAGCCAAGGGGGAGAGTAGAAAAAGTGTGAAATTAGAAATTAAATTCTTCCTTAATCTTTTTCCCCTTTTTCAAAGAAAGTTTATCTTAGATGCTCTCAAAATATTTTCACTTTAACCTAAGGTTGTTTTAACTTAGAATGTCCTTTGTGATACTCAGAAAATTTTGTTTCAAAATATTATGACAAACTGAACTTATGATTATTTCAAAAGGTTAATTTGCATGTTTTTTTACAAAGGAAAATTTAATATCATAGGGGAGCCTAGTGCAATGTTTTAATTTTGCAAATTTTTTTTTGGAAATATTCTAAAACATAAGGAGAGAAAGGAAAGCTTAAATTGTTCAAAATCAAAATTTTTTTCAAAAGCTCTCTCTTAGCAAAGTTGAATTTCTAAGTGTGCTTTCAAAAATTTCTAAGAGCATCTTTTTGCTAATATTTCTATGTAGAATTTTCCTTAGTAAACAAAGTTTGTCTGAGCAAAAATCAGTTGGAATTTTTTTGCAAATGTTTCTAAGTAAAATTTCTCTTAGTGAACAATTTTTTTTGCAAAAACTTGTCTAAAAATCTGTTAAATTTTTAACATGTTCTATTTGCACAAAATATTTTTCAAGCAAATGTTTCTAAATGTTTTTTTAAGGGAAAGTTGTTTGGCTAAGTAAAATGTTCTTTGAAAATTTTCTTCAAGTTGAAATTTATGGCTAAGGAAATTATTTTTTTGCAAAAATTGGTTTAATCAAGAATTATTTTTGTTTTGCAAAACCTTTGATAAATAAAGGTTTTTTTCAAAATTTGGGCATGCAAATTCTTATGTGAAAAATTGTTCTTTTTGTACATGCAATGCTTTTGCTCTATTTTGAAAAAAAACACTTAGTCAACAACGTAAAGCACTTAGAAGTTTTACAAAAACTGCATATCCTTGAAAGTTTTAGGGGGAGAATGTTTAATTAAGGGGGAGCATCATGCATTTTCAAAACTTTTACCAATCAAAGTAGTTTTTCAAAAGTTTTTAAAGTTATTCTGGAAAAAACTCAAAAATCCCTCCTAGATATTTTATTCATCCATGAATATGTTTTTTGATATATGTCAAAGGGGGAAGAAAGGTCAAAGATAAGTTGAAAGGTCAAAGTTAAGTGCTTTATAACACAATTATTCAGGGTTGCAGAGGAAGTATGAGTTAAGTGCTTTATAACACAATTATTCAGGGTTGCAGGGGAAGTATGAGAAATAAAATTTTTTGTTACGGTTCAAAACTACATTAGTTTTAAACTTTACTCTACTCAAAACTATAAAGTTTACTCTGCTCAAGAATGCTAAAAATCATTGGTTTTACTACATTTGTTTTAAACCCTACTCTGCTCAAAACTGCTAAAATTCATTGGTTTTTACCTTCTCTTCTTAAATGTTATAATTTTTTCCTTAACTTTGAATTGTGTTGCCATTAATCAAAAAGGGGGAGATTGTTGGTGTCGGAAGCACCATATCGAACCTTGTTTTGATATTGGCAAAGGGTTTAAAGTTAAGTATTATTGGTGATTTAACGATGTTACTCAAGTTGTGCAGGAAAAGTCCTAGGTACACTAGGCAACTAAGTCCTGACGTAAGGGTGGGCACTAAGTCTTGGTCGAGGGCTGGGCACCGAAGACCTGGTTCGAGGAATTGGGCACTAAGTCCTGGCCGAGGGCTCAGCACCGAAGACCTGGTTCGAGTAATTGGGCACTAAGTCCTGGCTGAGGGCTGGGCACCGAAGACCTGGTAAATAAAGCTGGGCACTAAGACCTGGTCGCAGATTAGGCACGAAGACCTGGTGAGTAAAGCTGGGTAAAAGTCCAACCGGAGGAGCCGGTTGGCAAAAGGTAAACTCTCCTGAGAGGAGTAGGTGAGGACGCGTTCCCGTCGAGGGAACAGTAAGCGTCGGTTCGACCTAGGGTTCCATTTGGGAGACTCGAAGTCAGAACCAAGACAGCTAAGGCTGTAAATAATGACTAAAACTCTTGCTTAGTTTGTTTTGGAACTAACCTTGGTTGCAGGGACCGAAGGATTGTGTTTCTGCAGCTCAGAATGCCCCAAAGGAAGCGGGTAGGTCACTAGGCTAGGCGCCCGGAAGGAGTCGGGCACCCAAGGTAAAAGGCCAAAACATCAAGGAAGCAAGACTGCTTCGAACTGCACTGGGCTAGGCGCCCGGGAGGTCCCGGGCGTCCAAGGTCAAAGCCAAAGCAGCCATCGAAGCAAATCTGCCACGAAGCCAATGGACCAGGTCAACCCAGGCGCCCGAGAGGTCCCGGGCGCCCCAGTCAGCCCAGGGGCCAAATTGAAGGGGATAAGCACTGACCGAGCTGCGGATTGAGGTTCTCGCAGGTGAAGGCACGTGTCAGGCGCCCCCAACGAATCAGGCGCCCCCATGGGTACAATAAAAGGGGGTTCACCCCCAAGGCTTAAACATCACTGTTTCTCAACGCTCCAAAGCTTTTCGTTCAAGCGCTACGCCCCGGCAAAGTTCGACTTCGAGATCCCAGTGCCAACGACGACCATCTGCTCCGAAATTCGGTCCACCTCGGGCGTCGGTAACGAAAAGTGTAGTAATTTCAAGTACCTGATATACTCTTGTACTTAACTTGTAAATCTTTTATTGCGATTATAGAATTGCTCAAAGTAAACGGTCAAGGATCGTGGGCCTTGGAGTAAGAGCCGACTGCGACTCCGAACCAAGTAAAAAATCGACGTGTGTTCTTGTGCAATTTATTTCTTTCCGCTGCGTATTTGCTCTTTCTTAGTCCGCAAAGTTTATAACGATATTCATCCCCCCCCCACCTCTATCATTTTCTTCGATCCAACACATGCTTTTGGCACTTGAAGCATTGATGTGAGTTTTATCCCTCCGGACTCTTGGCGCTGGTATCTCTATTGCCGTCAGTGGTGTTCGAATCTTACGAGTAGGGCACTTGTTTTTATAGTGCCCTCTCTCCCTACATTTGAAACAGATTATGTGAAATTTAAAATTAGACATTAAAAAAAATACCTCTTTCACCCTTGACTCCCCCTCAATTCTTGGCCTTCTTGCTCCTTCGGAGGTGAGTCCAATCAGAGCCACCTGCTCTAATATTAATTGTGGGATCGGTGGCGTCGATAGAGGGAGTTGTTTGTTCGTTCTTTCTATCAAGATAGTTAGTACGCAGCGGAATAATAAATAAGAACGAAAAGACACAACAATAACATGCGGGATTTGCTTAGTTCCTAACCCCACAGGGTCAGTACGTCAAAGGCCTAATTACGGGAAGCACTGGTACACTAGTGGTCTCCTTTCCGGAAGTTTTCCAGTCGAAAAAACTCGTCTTACAGTTTAAGTACAAGCATAATAATAACAATGAATCAACTTATAAATAAATGCAAACCAAACAAAAGATGATGATCCTGACCAATCTGAAACTCCGAAGTGTCGCGCACTTCCTCTTGTAGCATCCCGGTTGCAAAGCTTTGTCTTAGCACTTTTTCTTTGCAGAGAATGAGTAATCGGATGTGAGAGTTGATGTTCTAAAAACACGGCTCGAACCCCCTTTTATACACTGCATTCGGGTGCCCTAGAGGCCATTGCGTCACAAGTGGTCAAACTCGATCCAACCAGCGAACTCAGCGCAGGGATAAAAACCAGCATCTTGGGCGCTTGGGAGCAATGAAGCACTTAGGTGCTGACGTGGTGCGTCCAACCAGCCACCTGCTGAAAAACCACTTTGGGGTGCCTGATTCCATTCAGACGCCTAGGTTCTCGAGCGCCTAATCCCTTTCAGGCGCCTGGGTTCACAGCAGCCAACTCCTTTCGGCCTACAACTAGGGTTATTCCAAGAATACAATAAATGTATGCATGAATAATAGCTAGAGCTGTCTTGGTTCTGACTTTGGATATCAAATGAAATCCTAAGTCGAACTGACGTCTACTGTTCCCTTTCTCGGGGAATGAGTCTTCACCTACTCCACTCTGGAGAAGTTACCTTTTGCTAACCGGGACCTCTGGTTGAACTTTTGCTCGGCCTTTGAGACTCCCGGATCTCAAGACGTTCGATCCTTGACCCGTCTCTACTTCTGTCTGTAGTCCTCGCTCGGCTAAGTCTTTTGTCGGATCCTCGACCAGGACTTCATGCCCAATTCCTCGAACCAGGACTTCGGTGTCCAACCCTTGGCCAAGTCTTTGTGCTTAATCCGTGACCAGGACTTCGTGCCCAACCCTGGTCAGGTCTTCATGCCCAGCTTCACTCACCAGGACTTCATTCACCTAGCTCCACTCACTAGGACCCAGCTTCACTCACCAGGATTTCGTCCACCTAGCTTCACTCACTAGGACCCAGCTTTACTCATCAGGATTTTGTGCTTCAATAAGGAGTTCTTTGCTAGTCATCTTAAGCCTGACTATACTTCTCTTTGTTAGACATCAAGTCCTATTTGGCTCAGTCCAGATATGTTTAATCACTTTGCCAAACATCAAGTCCTTTCTGGCTAACCCTTTGGTCAAACTGATCAAACCTGAGTTTACCCTACCAAACATCAGGTCATGTTTGGCTAACCCTTAATCACTTTGATCATACCTTGGTATATTGTCAAACATCAAAACATTAGAGGTTGACTGTTCATGTCTGATGCTATTTTCACAAACAATATATTCATGTAAAGACTCATTCTTATTGCTTTTAAGGAATTATTACCAAATTTTGTATTGGGTGTCATTATGGAGTTAAGCATTTTCTTATATGAGATTTGCTCGATAATTTTGAAACATTCACAAGATGTTAGAGAGAGACATTTCACTCTTTTGTGCAATTTAGAAAGGATATTTCTATCCTCATTTTTTGATTCCATGGAACATCTTTTAGTTCACTTACCATACGAGGCCAAAGTTGGAGAATCTATCTATTGTCAATTGATGTATCATTTTGAAAGGTAATCTTTTCATCTTGTATACTTCAACAATCTGAATACATGTTATTATATATTAATATCTAATACAATTTGTTTTATTACTATTAGATTCCTATATCATTTGAAGAAAAATATGAAAAATAAGGCATGAGTTGAAGCCTCTATTGTCAATGAATATATTGTGAAGAAAGTAACAACTTTTGCATCATATTATTTTGAGCCTTGTTCAGAGCAAAACACCAAGATAAGGAAGAAATGACGAGAGTCATATTGATCTCAATTTGAACTCTTTCTCAATTTTTAACTACCTTGGTCGACCAAGTGTGTAGGATCGGTGGCATCGATAGAGGGGGGATGTGAATATCGACTCGAACTTTTTCCTAGAACTTATCGTTTGATCAATCGTCTTTCTATCAAAAAAATTAATACATAGCAAAAATATAAAATAAAAAATAAAACAGTAGACACGCGAGATTTATTTACTTAGCTCCCATCCCCCCCAGAGTCAGAACGTCCAAGGTCTATGTACTCGACGTGAGTCCACTATGTGGGATCTGATTGAATCGATAGAGGGGGGGTGAATATCGATCGTCAAAACTTTTTCAAAAAACGTAGAGTAATTGCACAGCGGAAAAGAAAAACAATTGCTAACACTTTTGTTTTTACTTAGTTCGGAGTCGCAGTCGTCTCCTACTCCAAGGCCCACGGTCCTTGACCGTTTACGATGGGCAATTCTATATTTCGTCAAATGTTTTACAAGATGTAGATGAATATAGAATTAAAAAGAATACAACAATAAAACTATTTCTATACCGACGACCAGAGAAGTTGGAAGTTCGGAGCCGCGAGTCGTCGTAGGCGCTTGAATCTCGAGTACGGAGCTTGTTGGAGCGGAGCGCTTGAATGAATGTGTTGAAAGCAATTATTGTAGAAGCCAAGGGGGTGAACCCCTTTATATAGTCATAGCTGGGGCGCCTGTGTTGAAGGGGGCGCCTGACACATGGTCTGTCCTGCGAGAACCTCAATCCGCAGACTTGGCCAGCGCTTATCCCCTCAACCAGGGCGCCTGAGCTGACTGGGGCGCCTGTGTTAACATAGGCGCCTCAATGACTGATTCAGAGGCTTACGTGACAGTTTGCTTCGAGTTCTTGGAATATCCCTTCACTGGGGCGCCTCAATCAACACAGGTGCCTAGCCCAGTTAGGGCGCCTCACTCCATTGAGGCGCTTGAGTGCAGAAACCTTCAGCCCTTTGTTCCTGCAAATAGGGTTAGTTCCAAAACACAACAAGCATATAAATGATATAGATTAAACCATGATTTATAGCCTGAGCTGTCTTGGTTCTGACTTTGGGCTTTCCAAATGGAACCCTAGGTCGAACTGTCGCCTAATGTTCCCTCCTACGTAGAACGCGTCCTCACCTACTCCTCTTGGGAGAGTTTACATGTTTGCCAACCGGCTCCTCCGATTGGACTTTTGCCCAGCTTCACTCACCAGGTCTTCATTCCCAGTCCGCGACTAGGTCTTAGTGCCCAGCTTCACTCACCAGGTCTTCGGTGCCCAGCCCTCGGCCAGGACTTAGTGCCCAGCTTTACTCACTAGTTCTTCGATGCCCAGCCCTCGACCAGGACTTAGTGCCCAGCTTTACTCACCAGGTCTTCGATGCCCAGTCCACGACCAGGACTTATTGCCCAACCTTATGTCAGAACTTAGTTTCCTAGCCCACGGCTAGGACTTAGTTCCCAATTCTTAGAACCAGGACTTCGTGCCTAGTGTACCTAGGACTTTTACCTGCACACTTGATTAGCCTTGTTAGAGCACCAATAATACTTAACATTGAACCATTTGCCAATATCAAAACAAGATTCGATATGGTGCTTCCGGCACCAACAATCTCCCCCTTTTTGATTTATGGCAACACGATTTAAAGTTAAGTAAAAATTATAACATTTAAGAAAAGAAGGTAGAAACCAATGAATTTTGGCAGTTTTGAGCAGAGTAAAGTTTACAGTTATGAGCAGAGTAAAGTTTAAAACCAATATAATATTGAACCGTAAATTTTTTTTTTATTTCTCACACTTCCCCTGCAACCCTGAATTATTGTGTTATAAAACACTTAACTTTGACCTTTCCTCCCCCTTTGACATATATCAAAAAAAATCATGGGTGAACAAAATATCTAAGAGGGATTTCTAAAATGACTTTAAGTAATGGATTTCACAATTTCTCAAAAAATAATTTTCAAAGAAAAACATGTTACAAAACTTTTGAAAAACTACTTTGATTGGATGTTTTGAAAATGCATGAAACTCCCCCTTAATGTGAAACTCTTTTCCTTATGTTTTAGAGCATTTCCAATTTAAAAATCTTGCAAAATTGAAACATTGCACAAAGCTCCCCTGTGAAAGTTGCTGCGGCAGGAAGGAACTTAGGGCCCTGCAAGGTTAACATGAGTGTTAGGGGACATGCTGGCAGGGGTCCAGCGGAGTCCACTCCGATGCTCAAGTCAGTCTCTCGTCCGAAAAGTAAAGGTATCGAGAAGTAAAGAATGTATGTAGGGTTGAGGGAGCGTAACCCCCTTACCGGAGGGGTCGGACTACCTTTTATACTGATGACGACAGACTAGACATGTCTCTTCGATCGGTCCCACGTCTCTGGTACTTACGCCATGTTCTCCCCCCTCTTTCGGCGGTTACTGGATATCCTTTAAAACGGTCTGCACCGTTATCACACTTCTACCCGTTTCGACATTTAAGGGTCATGAAGACCTCTTCTAACGGGGATGCTTATCTGTACCGAGAGGGGGGGGTCAATATCTGAGGTCGGTCATTGCGAGGACTCCACCTCCCAAGGTGAACTTGGAGTCTTCGGGCGCTATAACTCCCGAGGTGCTCTCGAGCCTAACCTCCCAGGGTGCTCCCGGGAGGGGTCTTTGGACTAACCTTCCCGGGCGTGTCTCCTGGGGAGGAGGGCCCAGGGCCCGGGGCCCGGGGCCCGGGAAGGAAGGTCGCTTCGATCTGTCATGTCGCGCCCCACGGCTTCTTCATCCCTTGTGCCGGGAACAGACTATTCAACCCTATCACAAGTCCCTCCCTTCAAGTCTGATCGAAGGAAGTGTGGCTAACTGATCGGACTAATGCAGAGATGAAGAAGTTGCAAGTCTCTGCCTTCCTTATTACTCCTGTAGTTATAAGGAGCCTTTGGATTATAATCATTATCCCGAGTTCCGAGAAATCCCCCTTAATGGTCTCATCCCATTCAAAAAAGGATATCCCGACTCTTGAGGTATTATAATGACGTCTGTCTCTTCGTTATAAAGGCGCATGACTCTTTTTTGAGGGCGACAGGGTACCCTAGTGAATGCCTTATTGCCACGTGTCCCAACGGCCACCTCCACAAGTTCTTATGGACGTGTGCCGCCTTGGCCGACTTGCGACAAGTGACTGCCTGTGTACGGCGGTTTCTCGCTTTCCACGTGTCTCTTCCTCCTTGCGTCTTGGCAGGCGACCGCCTGAGTATAAGAGGGGAAGGTGTAGATGTTAAGCCCACTTCCGACTCGGCGGCTGGGTGCACTTCGTCTTCTTCTTTGGTAAAGCCTCTTTTGCGTGTGAGTAGTTTGTCTGTAACAACCCGGCCCCTCGGCCCTTTAGGCGGCCCAACTAGCGGCCCAACAACCTGGCGGCCAAATCAACATTTGGCGGCCCAACAACCTAGCCCGACCGTGTCGTTACTCACTAGGACTTCCCACTCCTGGCCAGTGAATTTTTGCCTTCCTCAGGATTTGAACTCTAGACCTCCAGGTTAAGTACTAGAGTTTATGAATCCTGATAGCTAAGTGAGCGCGCTCACTTGGCTATCAGGATTCATACACTCTAGTACTTAACTTGGAGGTCTAGAGTTCAAATCTTGAGGAAGGAAAAAATTCACTGGCCAGGGGTGGGAAGTCTTAGTGAGTAATGACATGGTCGGGCCAGGTTGTTGGGCCGCCAAATGATGATTTGGCCGCCAAGTTGTTTTGCCGCCAAATGTTGATTTGGCCGCTAGGTTGTTTTGCCGCCAAATGTTGATTTGGCCGCCAGGTTATTGGGCCGCCAGTTGGGCCACCTAAAGGGTCGAGGGGCCGGGCCGTTACAATAAAAAGGTGTCTTTTTATTGTAACGACCCGGCCGCTCGGCCCCTTTGGCGGCCCAACTGGCGGCCTAACAACCTAGCGGCCAAATCAACATTTGGCGGCCCAACAACCTGGCCTGACCATGTCGTTACTCACTAAGACTTCCCACCCTTGGCCAGTGGATTTTTGCCTTCCCCAGGATTCGAACTCTAGACCTCCAGGTTAAGTACTAGAGTTTATGAATCCTGGTAGCGCTCACTTGGCTATCAGGATTCATAAACTCTAGTACTTAGCTTGGAGGTCTAGAGTTCGAATCCTAAGAAAGGCAAAAATCCACTGGCCAGGGGTGGGAAGTTCTTGTGAGTAACAACGGTCGACAGTCGATGGTCAATGACCAAAGGGGCCAGGTTGTTGGGCCGGCAAAAATGGAATTTGGTCGCCCAAGGGGCCGAGGGTCGGGTCGATGGGCCGGGTCATTACAATAAAAAGGCACCCTTTTATGTAGTGACACGACCCCTCTAGCCCCATCAGGCGACTCTCTAGGTCGTGCCCTACGGTCTTCCAACTCCTGGCAGTGGATTTTTGCCTTCCGCAGATTCGAACCCTAGACCTCCCGGACAAGTACTAAAGTTCCTCGAATCTGGTAGCCAAGTGAGTGCGGCTAAATGTTGATTTGGCCGCTAGGTTGTTGGGCCGCCAGTTGGGCCACCTAAAGGGCCGAGTGGTCGGGTCGTTATAATAAGAAACATAAAAGGCACCTTTTTATGTAGCGACACAACCCCTCTAGCCCCATCAGGCGGCTCTCTAGGTCGTGCCCTATGGTCTTCCCACTCCCGGCAGTGGATTTTCACGCTCACTTGGCTACCAGATTCAAGGATCCTTTGTACTTGTCCTGGAGGTCTAAGGTTCGAATCTGGGGAAGGCAAAAATCCACTGCTGGGAGTGGGAAGACCGTAGGGCATGACCTAGAGAGCCGCCTGATGGGGCTAGAGGGGCCATGTCGCTACATTGTCTCCTTCTTGTCTTCTTTCTTAGGGATCATAGAATGCTATCACGCAGAGTGGTATGAGTCCGCCTCCTCGAGAGTGAGGCCGGAGGCCTTCCAGGCGGCCACCGAGGCCTATGGCATCCCGGCTGAGATGGCAATGGTCATCCCCAAAGTGGGCCAGACGCCCGTGGAGCCCCCTGCAGGCATGTTGACCTTCTTCTTAGGGCAGATGGAGTTAGGGCTCTGTTCCCTATTCCCCCCTCCCCTTTTTTCAAGAACATAGCCTCCTATTTTGATATCCCCCTTCACCAAATGACTCCTAATGCCTTCGCCCAGATGGGAGGGGCTTATATCATCTTCAAGCTTTTTAATCTTCCTCTGACCCCTCATCTCTTTCATTCTTTCTTCATCCCGATAGGGTCTAGAGGGGTCTTTAGTTTCGCAGCCTGACCGAGCCATAGGTTTTTAGGAGAGTTTCCTTCCTCGCATAAAGGGTTGAAGGAGAAATTCTTCTTCATTAGATTGCCGTCATTACCCTTCAGTCCTCTGTGTTGGATAGAGGATTTGCCGACTCCTCTTATTTTAGGGAACTTTCTCCATAGCCCAGTTACCAGCGTGCTAGGGAGGTACTCTCTGGTATGGAATTCAGCGGCCCGGGACTGGTGCAGAGTGAAGAGCATATGTACCGGATGGCCCTCAGCCCTAAAGTGACACGAATCATCCCCTCCCTGGGTATATTCATCTTTTTTCTTCAATGCATGTTGGTTCTGACTGATATCCTCTCTATTTGGCTATTGCAGAGAAAGACGTGTTCGCCAAGGTGATGGGCAGGCTCATCAGATGGGAGGAGGCAAATAAGGAGGCATTGAATCCTCCTCTTGTCACTCCTGACGCTCCACCTGCTGCCGCCGAGTCCCCTGAGGGGCCTACTATCTCGTCCTGTGGGGTCGCTTCACCCGAGAGGGTCGAGGCCATTGTTGCATCCCCGCAGGTTGTGAGCCGAGGGCCTTCCGATTAACAGTTTGACCATGCGGTGGATCTTTCCTCTGGGGGTGGCTCTTCGCTGAGGATTGTCCGTCTAGAAGGTATTAGCGAGGGGACCTCTCCTTCTATTGTTACTTCAGCAATCCGGTCTACTAGGCGGCAGAAAGGCGGCTCCCCAAGGGCTTGGGCTCTATATGAAAAAAACTACGTTCTGCACGTTCCTCTCCTCTACCCTCGGTGCCCGAGGAAACGACCCTACCTGCTAAGGTAGTAGCCTCTGTACCTGCTCCCCCAGTCCTTGCTCCGAAGGTGGTCGTCCCAGCGCCTCCGTCCTGCTCTATTGATCCGGCTACGTCTCCCAAGGGTAAGGAGGTGTTGCGTACCCAATACCGGATTAGACTGGACCGACTAAGGAAGAAGTTGAATGCAGCGTTGGAGGTCTCCATGCAATCCTTCCCCCCGGTGCAGTTCAAGGAGGTTCCGGCCAAGGGGGTCATGTCCGAGGGGATTTCTAGCTCCGATGAAGACGATTTCGGCCCCTCCAGTCTGCCACCTGAAGCCCCCACCATTGAGCGACTTCCTCCCCGTCCGGGTTCGTCGCGGCCTGAGGGGCGAGGGAGTACCTCTGGAGGGGCGGTTGTACGAGTTTCGGCGGGCCCACTAACCAATCTTCGGGAGACCCTCCTGAAGGTACAAATTACTGTTGCATTGGATATTCTCCTACCCATTACCTGACCTCTTGGCGCAATGGCAGGCCACTGAGGAATGCGTGACAGCCGGCCAGGGTCTATATTCCTGGCCCCGGGTTGAAGCCTTGCTCCGCCAGGCATTGAGGGTGGAGGCTGCAGCTGACCACGAGCGTCGGGCAGGATTGATGCAGGCGGGGGTCAACAGGGCTCTCCGGGCGAAGGCCGAGCACCTGATGAACCTCTTGCAAGACAAGGAGCAGACTCTTCAAAATTCCTGGCACAGAGAACGTTTGGCGTCCGAGAAAGCTGTGAGTGTCACCAAGGACCTGGTCTAGGTGACGCAGAAGAGGGACCAGCTCCAGGCAAGAGAGAAGGAGTTGTTAGGCGACATCTGGCTCACGGTGGCCTCGGCTGAAGGACTGAACTTGCGTAGTCAGGATCAGGCGCAACAGCTCAGCCAGAAGGAGTCTGATCTCATGGCCACCGATCGTGCGTTCGTCCTGGAGGATGACCTGGCTCAAGCTCGGGCAGATGAGTGGGCCGTGTCGGAGAGGCTCAGAGAGGCCTTAGCTGAGCAAGGCGAGATGTCTGCTATGCTAGGGTGGTTAAGGCATTCCTTTGAGGCTGCTGAGGCCGAACTCCTTACTCTTCAGGCTACTAAAGCTTTTAGCTCTGAGGAGGTTGAGGCGGGCTTCAAGGCAAAGTTTCTAGGTTCGGCTGAGTTCCGTACCATTATAGCCAACCAGGTAATGCAGCGCCTATAGTAGAGCTTCCATGGGGCTATCGATAAGTTGAAGGAGGATCAGCTCTTACCTCCTGATGTTGACCCGCGATTGTAAGTGTCCCCCTGAGTTAGAGAGAGGTCTTTTCCCGAGGGCCCAAGCTGGCGGAGCCCCACATTCATAGGGGGATCAGGCCTTATTGTAGCAATTCTGAATTAATGTGATCACTTTTACCATTCTTTGTGTATGTGCTTTTGCCCAATGTGTCTCACGTCTTCACTTTACGGGATTAACGGATGGAAAGGTGCTTGTTTGTTTCGAGGCTGATTCGGGGTGTGGAACCCTTGACAATTCTACAGGTCGAAGCTCCACGCCTACATTCATGTCCATGGGGGGATCCCCGTCGACATTTCCTTCTAGAGTGTGCGGGCGACTCCCGAACCGTCGCCTCTGCAATATTCACAATATTATTGAATGGACTCATAAAGAGTCGCAGGTTCCTAGGTGCGGCAGGGGGGTGTTAGTTGAAATGACGCTTCGGTGCTTGTTGCTATTTTTGCGTTCTCCCTGCCATTAACTGCACGGAGAGGTAGCCATCACTATAAATAAGAGGAGAGGAGTGTACCGTCTCCTTCAACCCTTTTGTCTGCTTGCTTCTTTGTGGCATGATGCCACCTCTCTTCCCTTTATCTTTGTCGGTGTTGCGGCAGCATAAATACCGAGAGGCAGTAGTGTTCCTAACTGAGGGACCCCTCAGAGGTAGAGTCTTTGGTATCGTTACCCTCACTGGAGAGCATGGTGGAGATGAGGTACAGGGTCTCGCTGAATATCCTGGAGGATGTGGGACTCCCGGGCTATCTGAGGAGTCCAGAAAAGACCTTATGTAGTCGCTAGGGGATATGGAGGAGATGACTCAACCTGCTGATCACCAAACCCTGGTTGGCCCATGGCGGTGTACCCCATGCGCCATCTACTTCCGAATCCTCATTTTCCTCGAGTTTTGTGCAAAGGAAGGTGTTTGTGGGATGCATCGTCACCAAGAGGGGAGGGGCTATAGCCGCTGGCTTTTCTCTTTCTCTTTCTTCTTTTCATTGAGAAATTGCGGTTGTTGTTCCCCCTCCTCTGTTAAGGCTATTCTTCTCTGGGTTTTTACACGCTCGGGAGAGAAATTCCAGTTGCTATTTCCCCTCCTCTTTTTTCTACCTTTTGAATGTTGTACTTGGTCACATCTTTGCGAAGAGGGGGTCTTCGGATAGGGTCGAGCTACCCATGTGATACCTCAAGCGTCCTCACCCGTCGCAGACTACTCAGATGGAGTAACCGGAAGGTGGAAAAGATTCAAGGACCCTGCCGATGGGCTTCTGTGCCTTGCGTTCTTAGAAGGTGTTTCCGAGCCTAGCGACCCTACAGAAATGAGTTGTAAAGGAGAAAGGCCCAAGTAGAAAGTGCTTTCTCTCATCCAATTGTATCTTGATAGTTCTCTGAGATGTTGTTCTCCCTGTACTTTCGTATAAATAAAATAATATTTTTGTTACCCTGTGTATGTGTATGCCCGGATTATTCTTTAGAGTGTTTTGCTTATGTTCCCCTGGTCGGGCATACTACTTTACCATTGCTTCTGTAGAGTCCACCTGTCCCGGCCGCATGGGATATTATGGGGCACCCTGGTTTGCATCCTTGGTGGAGAGTCTGGAACAACTCAGACCAAGCCTAAGTATCCTGGGCATCGGTTGCACCGTGAGGTATTAGGGTTTTGGGTACTTGGTCGGGCGCGTATATCCCAGACCAAGCCTAAGTACCTCGGGCATCGGCTGCACCGCGAGATATTAGGGTTTTGGACACATGGTCGGGCACATATTGTTGGGTTCTCCCGGCACCAAAACACAAAACGCAGTGGAAACAAGAACCCTCTAGCGATTCATGCGAAAGAAAACTCGTACAATGTTCATCTATCTAATAGATATATCTAATGTGTATACCTTTGGAGTGTGCCCTTTGCTTATCCTGCTTGTCTAAGATGCGCCGGATCTCTTGCACATTCAAATGTCCGTGCCTCTATTCGTATCCACACGGACACAATCTCTCAACTTTGGGAAGAACTACCTTAGTTGTGATAGCAACTTGAGGTAGTTCACAAGACCATCAAGAACCCACAAGGGTTTCGGCCAAGAGGGAGGATAGGAAGAAGAGAGGAAGGGAAGAAAGAAAAGCACACTTACTTCATTCAAAATGACTAGACCCTCTTTTATATTCATCCCATGAATATGAAGAGTCTTTTGTCTCTTTGACTTCCCTTCATTAAAGTCAATAAAGAGCACATCTTTTTATGTGACTCTTCACCTTCTCTTCATCCAATGAAGAGAAACTTTTCTCTTTCCTTCATTAAACACTTTAATGAATTTCCTATGCAATTCCGACCGGGCCTCTCGGGCTTCCAACCAAGTCTCTCGAGCAAGTCCCCGAGCTCCCGACCAAGTCTGCCAACCAAGTCCCCGATCTCCCGACCCAGTCTGTCGAGCTCCCATCTCAGTCTGTCGAGTGCCGAACTTCCGACCCGAGCTCCCAAGTTCCCAACTCGAGCTCCCGATCATATCTCCCGAGTTCCCAACTCGGGCTCCTGATCAGATCTCCCAGGTTCCCAACTCGGGCTCCCGATCTGATCTCCCGAGTTCCCAACTCGGGCTCCCGAAGCATCATGTCCTTAGTGTGTGACCCAATAGGTTCTTGTGACGTTAGCAATGCGCCTAAACGCTTTAGACACATAAGTAATGAGCAGCATCTAGCAATGCATCATTGCTACCCAAGTAACAAGAAAAGTCGAGATCCGACTAAACCTCCGTAACTATAATAATGTATGACCTTGTTGTTGATGCAGTCTGACCCTGATTGTTGTTTTGGTGTTGACACCGATTTTAGTTCAGGTTGATGAGATGATTATCATTGGGATTAAGTCCTGGTCGTGGACTAGGCATACCTAGTGGGACTAGGTTTGATGAAATCCTAACTTGGATGGTTAGGTGTGAGAAAATCCTAGCTTGGAGGGCTAGGTGTGGAAAAGTCCTAACCTAGAGGGTTAGGTGTGGAAAATCCTAGCTTGGAGGGGTAGGTGTGAAAAAGTCCTAACCTGGAGGGTTAGGTGTAGAAAATCCTAGCTTGGAGGGCTAGGTGTGAAAAGTCCTAACCTGGAGGGTTAGGTGTGACAAAGTCATGGCTTGGAGGGGCAAGTCCTAGCTTGGAGGGCTAGGTTGATGAAATCCCGGCTTGGAGGGCTAGGTCCTAGCTTGGAGGGCTAGGTTGATAAATCCCGGCTTGGAGGGCCAGGTCCTAGCTTGGAGGGCTAGGTTGGAGTCCCTGGATCGGTCTGGTGACCGATCAAGGAAGTTGGCATGGTGCTCCTTCGTGGATCGGTCTGGTGACCGATCCAGCGATGACTGATCGGTCTGGTGACCGATCAGGGAGTATGTGTTTCACTCACTGCTCGGCTCCTGATCGGTCTGGTGACCGATTAGGGAGCCCACAAGTGGGTTGAGTTCCCCTGCTGCTCTGCTCCTGATCGGCCTGGTGACCGATCAGGGAGCATCCAGTAGGTTTTTGGGAACCTCACTGATCTGCTCCTGATCGGTTTGGTGACCGATCTGGAACACTGTTCAGACCGTTCTGGTGAACGATCAAGTGTCGCGAGTTCCTCACTATGACCGATCAGGACGGAGCCTGATCGGTCTGAGCATGGCCTGATCGGTCTGGTGACCGATCAGGAGGGTTGGACTGCGAAACTCAAAAATCTCCCGGCAAAGGGGTGGATCGGTCTGGTGATCGATCCACAACCTGGGATCGGTCTGGTGATCGGTCCAGGAGAGTCCCAGAGAAATCGCGATTTGTGATTGAGCGTTGGGGACCGATCAGGATGGAGCCTGATCGGTCTGAACCCAACCTGATCGGTGTGGTGACCGATCACTTTAATTCAAAATGCACTGTCAGACGCTCTGATCGCGTCTGAACACATTTGATTCTCTGCGCTTAATCTCTAATACTTGATTCAATGCTTGATATGTTGTGCTAATGCTCTGATTAAGTGTGCAGGTGAAAGGGATGGATTCAAACACTCAAGGAGAGTCAATGGAAGCCTTTCCTTGGAGTAGGTTTGTTCATTTGCCATCTCAGGTTGCAACGGCTGGAGCTGCTGACTGGAGCTACTGACTGGAGCTTGGCTGAGGAAAGCTCAGGGAGTCCAGGGAGAGCTCAGTGGTAGCTGGCGTTGGCAGGTGAGCAGCTGGAGGCTGCAGTGAGATGGCTATGACCTGAGATTAGCAGAGGAGACTTAAGTGCTGGGTGGCAAACAAGTCTCAACAACGCTACAGCTTGTGTTCTTGCGACATCTTGTGTGTTGCTTGTGCGATCTGTTGTTCCATCATCTTGAGCAAGCAACCTTCTGTTACTTGGGCACTTGGGAGAAGAGAAACAAGAAGCTTGAGTCCATCAGCGAGAAGACACGAAGAGGAGAGTCTTGCGTGAGATCTGTGCTGGGTGGAGCTCAGAGAAGTTTGCTTGTGTTATTGTGGTTCTAAGTGCTAAGTAAGATCCTTCTTGTGTTTCCTATACTTTATACTTCATCATCTTGAAACGCTGTGGAGAGGTTACTCCACCGAGAAGGAGGTTGCTTACTATCCGGATTTTCTGGGGCTTGATCTGCCGACGATCAAGGGATCGCCCACCTTAAGGGCACGCCAAGGTGTAGGGACAAGTTATCCCCGAACCTTGTAAATCCTCTTGTTAGCGTTTTGCATTTGTGCTTAGCTTAGGGTTTAGTTTTCTGCAACTCTATTTTATTTTTGCTTCCGCTACTGCCTAACATTTAAGTGCAGAAAAATCGAAAAGAGCCAAAGTTTAAGTGTCTGGCTACATTCACCCCCCCCCTTCTCTCTAGCCATCCAAGTTCCAATAAGTGGTATCAGAGCTTGGGGCTATGTTCTAGCGGATTAACAATCGAGAGCTATCATCCATGGCGTTGAGAGAAGGCTTTAGCACCACCCGACCTCCCTTCTTCGATGGCGCAGATTTTTAATATTGGAGATCGAAGATGGAGTACTACCTAAAGATGGGCATCAACACTTGGTTCGCGGTGAAGGAGGGTTTTACCCCTCCAAAGGATGATGAAGGCAAAGAACTAGAATCTTGGCGTTGGACGGTTGAACAAACCCGGAAGAGTGAAGCCGACGCGAAGGCGGTGGTGACCCTACAATGTGGCATGAACAAAGACTAACTCATCAAGGTTGATCCATTTTCAAGTGCAAAAGATTTATGGAATAAGCTTATTGAACTTCACGAGGGCACCCGAGATTCAAGAATCGCCAAGAGGGATTTGTTCCTCAACCAACTCCAAAACCTCTCCATGAAGGAGAATGAAAGCGTAAGTGAGCTACATAGCCAGTTCAAGGAAGTCCTCAATGGTCTTCATTCTATTGATGAAAAGGTCGAGAATTGCGACCTTGTGAGGTATGTGTTAAAAGCATTTCCAAGGAATACTTTGTAGTCATCCATGGTGGATGTCTACAAAGTTTCCAAGGACTTATCAATTGTAAAATTAGATGATTTGTTTTGTGAGATGGAACTTCATGAAATGGCTAACAAAGGCCCCAAAGAGAAGGGGATTGCCTTAGTTGCAGGAGAAAAGAACAAGAAGAAGAAGGAGAAGGAAGTTTCATCATCTCATCTTCTTCCAAATCCGAGTCTGAGTCCGAGGAGGATGGCAGCGTCTCTTCTTCCTCCGAGATGGCCAATTTTGTTAGAAGGATGATGAGGAAGGGTCGACGCTTCAAGGGTAAAGGTAACCCAAGTGAAGTTAAGCTTGATAAGAATAATATTACTTACTTTGAATGAAGCAAGAAAGGGCACTTCAAGAAGGACTGCCCAAAGCTCAAGAAGAAAGAGGATAGATCCAAAAAGAAGAAAAAGACCTTGAAGGCCACTTGGGATGAATCCTCCTCAAGTTCATCCGATGAAGAGAAGGAGGAGAAGAGTACACGGCATGTGGCACTCTTGGCATTTGAAGGAGATGAAAGCAGTGATGAATCCTCCGACTCCTCAAACGCAGCTTCATCATCTTCGGATGATGAAGAGGTAATCACTCCCGAACTTGAGAAATGCTATAAAGCTATTGCATGCTTAACGAATATGTTGAAAAAGTCAAAATTTAAGGTTAAATCATTGCAATTAGAAATTGAACAATTGAAATCCTCTAGGGATGAGAATGTAGATGATTTGCTTGTTGAAATGTTAGAGGATGAGATTAAATCCTTGAAAATTGAAGTTGAACAATTGAAGTCCTCTAGGGATGAGGATGTAGATGATTTGCATGTTGAAATGTTAGAGGATGAGATTAAATCCTTGAAAATTAAAGTTGAACAATTGAAGTCCTCTAAGGATGAGGATGTAGATGATTTACATGTTGAATTGTTAGAGGATGAGAACAAATCATTGAAGAGTGAAGTTGAGAGACTCAAGAGTATTCTTGAGAAGTTCTCAACAAGCTCAAAGACCTTAGACATGATCTTGAATGCCCAAAGGGCAGTCTACAATAGGGCCGGTATTGGTTATCGACCCAAAGAACCTTCATTTGTGTCCTTAATGTCTAGGACTGGTGTTAGACCACTTAAGACACCCAAGGTTCAAAAGAAAGTTGTCAAGGCATGGGTGCCTAAGTCTTGTTTAGTAGATGCTTTAGGTCCCAATGTGTGGGTACCTAAATCTTCCATTTCTCGAATTGTGTAGGTTATGATTGTGGGAGAGCATCTATCAACTTGGTTCGTTGATAGTGGGTGCTCCAAACACATGACTGGGGATAGATCATTGTTTACCACACTTCAAAGAAAAAGTAGAGGTAATGTTTCCTTTGGTAATAATGGTAGTCTTAAGGTCATAGGAATAGGAGACATTCAAATATCCGAATGTCTTAGAATTAAGAATGTCCTTCTAGTCAAGGGGATGACATTTAATCTCTTAAGTGTCAGTTAATTGTGTGATGCGGGTTATACAATTGATTTTCAACCAAGTCAATGTCTAGTTAGACAATATGACACTTTTGACACGGTACTAGTAGGAATAAGAGTAGATAACATTTACCAAGTATCTTTTAAAAGTGCTACTAAATGCTTTTGCTAAGTGTCTCATGTCAAAAGAAGAGGAGTCCACCCTTTGGCACCGGAGACTAGCACATGTGAACATGAAGAACATCCGGAAGTTGGCCAACAAGGGATTAGTTCGTGGCTTACCAAGCATCAAGTATGAAAAGGACAAACTTTGTGATGCATGTCAAATATGTAAGCAAACAAAATCTGCACATAAAGGTAAAAGCACTGTAAGTACTTCTACTGCATTAGATTTACTTCATATGGACTTGTTTGATTGTAGCACTATTATATCATTGAATGGTAGTAGATATTGCTTTGTTATCATTGATGATTTTACTAGATATACATGGACATATTTTCTAAAATATAAAGATCAAACCTTAGATGTTTTCATTTCTTTTTGTAGAAGAGTTGAAAATGAGAAATCATCAACAATTAAGACAATAAGAAGTGATCATGGAGGTGAATTTTAAAACCAACGATTTTTAGAGTTTTGTCAAGATAGAGGGTATAGACATGAGTTCTCCACTCCTAGAATACCACAACAAAATGGTGTTGTACAGAGGAAGAACCGTGTTCTACAAGAGGCTGCTCGAAGCATGCTCAATGAGTACTCATTACCGAGTTACTTGTGGGCCGAAGCTGTAAACACGGCTTGCTACGTGCAAAATCGAGTTCTCATACATAGATTCTTAGGTAAGACTCCTCATGAACTTTGGTTTGGAAAACCACCTACGGTTAAACATCTTACGGTGTTTGGTTGTAAGGTGTTTATCCTAAACACCAAGGACCACCTTGGAAAGTTCACGGCAAAGGCTGATGAAGGGATACTAGTCGGGTACTGTCTCGTTAGCAAAGTCTATCGAGTCTACAATAAGAAATCTAGATTGGTTGAAGAATCTTCTGATGTTGTCTTTGAAGAAATTCCAAGATCAAATGATCAATCAGAAGATGTTGAAAAAGCTCAATTCGAACTCAGGCAACTGGGTTTGGATGAACGTCCAAATGTTGTTGATGGTGATGAGTCTGATGACGGTGAGCCTAGACAACACATAGATCAGCCGGATCCTAAGGCTGAACCAGTGTCTAGTGAAACCATTCAAGAAGCACCACCAACTCCTAGGACAACTAGGTTAGCCTCTAGTCATCCCCAAGACCAGATTGTTGGAGACATCCATTATGGGGTTAGAACTAGATCATTCTTCCGGAATGAAGCTAATGAAGTTGCCCTAATTTCCAAAATTGAACCTAGGAAAATTGACGAAGCATTAAATGATCCCGATTGGATCATTGCAATGCAAGATGAACTAGGTCAATTCGAAAGAAGTCAAGTTTGGGACTTAGTCCCTAGACCCAAGAAGACCACCATTATTGGAACCAAATGGGTCTTCAAAAATAAATTGAACCATAAGGGAGAAATCATAAGAAACAAGGCACGCTTAGTAGCCAAGGGCTACAGTTAAGTTAAAGGCCTTGATTATGATGAGACCTATGCTCCCGTGGCTCGATTAGAGCCCATCTGATTGATGCTTGCATTTGCAGCACATCGTGGTTTCAAGCTATATCAAATGGATGTCAAATCAGCCTTTCTAAATGGTTTAATAAGAGAAGAGGTCTATGTCGAACAACCTCCGGGGTTTGAGAGTACCGAATTCCCAAACCACATATTTAAGCTCAAAAAGGCACTGTATGGCCTTAAACAAGCACCCCGAGCTTGGTATGAGCGGTTGTCGACCTATCTAATTGAAAAAGGCTTTGTTAGAGGCTAAATAGACCCTACACTGTTTCTATGGAGAGATGGTGACAATATTTTTGTAGCCCAAGTGTATGTCGATGACATAATTTGTGGCTCAAACAACAAGGTCTATTTAAATGAGTTTATTGGACACATGGAGAGTGAATTTGAAATGAGTCTAGTGGGAGAGTTGACTTTCTTCCTTGGACATAAAATCAAACAAACCCGAGATGGGATCCATGTGCACCAATCAAAGTATACTCAAGAGATGCTTCAAAAATTCAACATGAGTGATTCAAAAGAGGTAACCACTCCCATGGCTACAAACACAAGATTAGACAATGATGAGAGTGGTAAATCTATTGATTTGACTCAATATCGAAGCATGATAGGTAGTCTGCTATACCTCACAGCTAGTCGACCTGATATACTTTTCGCTGTGGGTATGTGCACTAGGTATCAAGTTTGTGCCAAGGAATCTCACTTGATTGATGTTAAGAGAATTTTGAGATACCTCAAGAGCACAATTGGTGTTGGTCTATGGTACCCCCGTACCGAATCATTTAACCTAATTGGCTACACTGATTCCGACTATGCTGGATGCAAGTTGGATCGGAAAAGCACGAGTGGGAGTTGCCAATTTTTAGGATCATCTCTAGTAAGTTGGTCAAGTCGGAAGCAACATTGTGTTGCTCTCTCCACGACCGAGGCAGAATATATTGCTATGGGAGAGAGCATATCGCAATTGTTGTGGATGATTCATACTCTAGAGGACTATGGATTAAGCTACAAGGGTGTGCAAGTGTTATGTGACAACATAAGCACAATTAACCTAACAAAGAATCCAGTCCATCACTCTAGAACTAAGCATATCGAAGTGCGTCACCACTTCATTAGGGATCATGTTGCTAGAGGAGATGTTGTACTCTCAAATGTAGAGTCCAAATCAAATCTAGCAGACATTTTCACTAAACCACTCCCCCAAAAATGAGTTTAGCTTCTTAAGAAGGGAGTTGGGAATGTGCCGCACTTTATAGACATCAAAATGCATTCAAACCCCTTGATGATCATTTTGAATTGTTGGGCAACAATTGGGTAACTTGGGGACATCTCACACAAACTATAAGGTTTACCAAAATGTTTTTGTTTGCTAGATATGGGGTGAGATGTTAGTTTCAACTAAATTTCTCGAAATGTCATTGCATCCCTTGAGAAATTTGGTTGACGAGATAAAAATCACTTCAGTGATCAAGTATAGGGAAAACCAATGCATAACACATGTGTACTTGGCTCCATGATCATACTTGGACATTCCAATCAAGGAAACTTGATTGGAAACTTGAATTTGATACAAACTTGGTTGAAATTGAGTGGATGTTTGTTGATTGAGTTTGACTCCACTTGGGTGGAGCAAAGTGTTTGTAAACCCATAAAGACCTTTGATCCTTGTTCGGGGATCAATTTTAGTCAAGGGATCACTTCCAAGATCGATAACTCTCATCAGATCTTGTCAAAAATCACTTGGAAGTCTGAAACTGAAAGTTTCAGATCGTATCAGGAATTTCAGGAAACCTGATCGGTCACCAGACCGATCAGGAGTATGTCTGATCGGTCCAACGGACCGATCCAGCTCCTGTGCGAAAAAATTGTCAAAACCCACTGTGTTGGTCTGGATCGGTCCCCGGACCGATCTGGCGCCCTCTGTGGTGATCGGTCCACAGACCGATCAAAGGGGTCATCGAACACTTCGCGAGAAATTAACCAAACATTCTGTGTTGGCCTGGATCGGTCCCCGGACCGATCTGGCATCCTGTTTTGATCGGTCGACAGACCGATCAGAGGGCTCACAGAAAAACCTCCAAACCTTCTAATCGCTTCCTGATCGATCAGCCGATCGATCAGGAGCCTGCCTGATCGGTCACCCAACCGATCAGGACCAGGCTAGTCCGATCAGGCTGAAGCCTGATCGGTCTGAGCACTTCCAGATCGAACGGTGATCCGTTCAATCACATTAAATTTCGGTTGGTGGACCGATCCACCAACCTATTAACTCTCCCGAAACCCCTCATTGCCAAACCCTAGTGTCGAAACTCTCCTCTTGCGCGTGAGATCCCTCTCTTCCAGCGTGAGCTCCTCCTACGTTTTCTCCTCCTGCGCGTGGTTTCCTCGATCTTCTCCCTCGTGTGTGAGATTGTTCTTCTTCTGCACTGCTGGGAGTTCGTCTTCTGCTCTTATTTCTCGCGAAGCATCACTTGTGTGTGCCCCTCTGCGTAACTCAGCCGGTTGATCTCTCTCAAACTCAATAGACAAAAGAATGGCACCTAAGTAAGCTTCCCCTACCTCACCTTGTTGATTCCTTCAAATATCATAATATGTGGTGAACTAACCGTGATGTTTGTTCTTGAGGTTTCCTTTGGGTGTGTGTGTCGTGTGTGTCATGACCTACATATGATCAAATTTCTCTTTCATTTGAATATTGTTCCCATCTTATATTAACCTGATAAATCTTATGCTCAATGCCTTACCTTATGTTCACTCGATTATTCTTCCCGTGATCAAATCTTGGGTCTTTGATTAAACCATATTCATGTGATCTATTCAACCTTGTTCATTTGATTCAAATTGTTGTCATGATCATCTCTTCAAATCCATTAGAAGATCGTCAAAGGGAAAAGAACCAGTGGAGGGCGGCTCAAAGGGCAAAGCCCCTTCTTCTTCCGCGCCCTTCCGAAGGCCTCAGCCTTCTTCAAGTTCTCGTTTCCCCAATGCTGCCTGTGAGCAGGCCTTTCAGTCCAGAACTTTCAAGTTGCTCTCCTGTCGATCAATTGATGTTCCCTTTCTATCCGAGCACTGTCCCTCCATCATGGAGATAGACACCTTCTACAACCTTGGCTTTCTCCTCTCCCTGGAGCGGACGATAAACTATGACCTTGTTTCCGAGTTTTACAATAATCTTCAACAAGGGCCTCAAGGGGGCTTTGAATTCACCACTTGAGTCGCCAAGAGAAATCTTGATTTCTCTTATGAGATTCTGGCAGAGTATCTGGGCGGTCGTCGATCGCCTAACTTGTATTCTATCTATCCTGAGCTCCCTGACCCTTTGTTGGCTCCTTTCGCGGACGTTACCCCCGACAGCATTTACCAGCATTTCTTTGGCCACCCACGACCAGCTGGTCTTGACGAGTTAGGGCCCGACTTTCCGACCTTTGCGGCCATCCGTCTGTCCCCTGTTGACTACATCCTCTTCAAGATAATCACCAATTGCATCTTGCCTATCACTTCAAAACCCTTGACCAAGATCCGTCTCTATCATTGCCTGATGCTCTATGGTATGCACCTCCGCATAGACTTTGACATCACGGAGAGCATTTTTCAGTCCATCTTATCCTATAGATGTTGAGGCAATCGGCACTTAAATGATTGGAAGATCATGGTTTTGATGTGTGGGCGAATAGGTTTAAAGTTAGAGTGTTATGTTGTATTTGATTTATGTGATTGAGTTTGCAAGACTTGGAGAATCGCACTTGGTGGACCTATCTGAGGGACGAGAGCCAAGGGAGGAGAGCTCTAAGGGCAAGCCGGGAAGTGGACTTCAAAGGACACACGTGAAGGGTGGCATGGAGGCAAGCCAAGGGAAGGCTTGCGTGCACATCCGAGGGACGATAGCCAGAGGAAGAGGACTTCAAGGGGCGAGCCAAGGGAGCAGACCTGAAGGCACACGCGAAGGAGAAGGTTCGGAGTGGCTGGAGCTGAGCTGGGAGGCAGGGCAGTCGACTGGCCCAGATGCAGTCGATTACCAAAACCCACAGAAAGTTCGCAGCATCGGACCAGTCGACTGGCCAAGGGGCAGTCGACTGGTATACCCCGAAACTAGCCGTTGGCTAGCTGTTTGCTAGACGTTGGACAACATTTAATGCTGGGCCAATCGACTACCCTCGGGGCAGTCGACTGGTACGGGGCTGGACAGACTGCGAATTTGTCCTTTTCACCTATAAAAGGAGCTCCTCGTTACACGTGCATATACAGTTCTGTACAGTAACGAAGTGCTGCCCAATTGTAGAGTGATCTTTGCTTCCTCCATCATATTTCTGCATCTGTAAAGAGGAAGCTTTTTCTGTAAAGGTTTCTCCACCTCAAGGAGACTTTTCGATAGTGAAAAGTGGTGCTCGTAGCGTGGATCCTTGGATTAGTCACTCATCTGGGTGGATACCAAGTAAAAGAACTTTGTTAGCATTGTTATTTTATTTGCATATTATTTCCGCTGCGCTAACATCTTTGTAGAGATCAAAACGATCAAAGAAAGTGCATTCACCCCCCCCCCTCTGCACGCCTACATCGATCCATCAGTTGGTATCAGAGCCGGTGCGTTTCGGAAGATCTAACAGTCAACCGGAGCAATTGTAATGGCGTTTCAAGAAAGATACTCCACCGCACGACCACCATTCTTCGACGGCAACGACTTCGCGTACTGGAAAGGTAAGATGCAGTACTATCTTATGAATGACATAGAAACTTGGATAAGTGTTGCAGATGGCTTCGAAGCGCCCGTCGATGAAAGAGGAGACCCAACACCTATGAGAACATGGTCTAAGGAGGTGATGAAGAGGGCGCAGTCAAATGCCAAGGCTACCACCACACTGCAATGCGGGCTCTCGAAGGAGCAACTGAACAAGGTGGGGCCGTTCAAGAGCGCCAAAGAACTATGAGACAAGTTGGTAGAACTGAACGAGGGGTCAAACGAGTCCAGAAGAGCCAAGAAGGACTTGTTGGTGGCCCAACTGCAATCCCTCTCTATGAAGAGCAACGAGACCATCAGCCAGCTGCATGGAAGGGTAAAGGAAGTAATCAACGAGCTCCATGTAATTGGAGAGAAAATAGAGAACCGGGACATCGTCAGGTACGTTCTACAAGCATTCCCGAGAACCACCCTGTGGGCATCCATGGTTGATGCTTACAAGGTATCAAGGGACTTATCCTTAGTTAAATTAGACGACCTATTTTGTGAATTTGAACTGCACGAGCAAGCTAACATTTCGGCAAAAGAGAAAGGTATTGCTTTTGTTGCAGAAAAGGAGAAGAAGAGGAGAAAGGAGAAGAAGAAGGTGATCTACTCATCATCCTCGGACTCAGAGGAGTCAAGTGCCTCTATGGACAGTGACCAAGAGGCATTTATGGCAAGGAAATTTCGTAAAGCATTTAAAAGTTTTTCTAATAAGTCATATGCTAGGAAAGGGGCCAAAGGTAAGGGTAAAGCCAAGGAGATAATTTGCTACAACTGTCATCAAGAGGGACATATGAAGAATGAGTGTCCCCAGTTGAAGAAAAGGGAGGACAAGAAGGAAGAGAAGAAGAAGAATGACAAGAAGAAGTCAAAGGGAAAGGAGAAGAGTGCCACGAACCTCAAGGCGACTTGGGACGATCCCTCATCATCAGAGGAAGAAGAAGAGCAAGTCTCCCACTTCGCTCTTATGGCACAAGATGAATCAGACTCATCAGACGATGAACGAAGCTCAAGCAATGAAGATGAGAGCTTCTCCACCTCATCATCATCAGAGTCAGAAGCTTCGGTAAGTGAGGTATACCACTTACCCTCCTCTACTTTAGTGAAAATAATTACTAGCACTAACATGGACTTAGCTAAGGCTAGAAGTAAAATTAAGGATCTTAAGGAAGAAATTGTCATGCTTAGAGTAGAAGCTATTAAACTTAAAGATTTGCATACTAGCTCTACCTCTTCACATGTTTCACATATTGAAAATGAAAATAAGGAGTTAAGGAAACAAGTAGATGTCCTCACAAAGACCCTAAGGAAATTCCAAGTAGGATCTAGTAACATAGACATGATCATAAACAGTCAAAGGGCTGTATATAACAAGGCCGGATTGGGTTATAGGCCTCAGACTAAGGAAGTAGCATTTGTTTCACTCACCGATAGGATTGGTGCATCTAGGAGACTAAGGGCAAAGGGAACTACAAAGAAGGCATGGGTACCTAAGAAAATTTTAAATGATGCTTATGAATCAAAGATATGGGTACCAAAAGAGTATGTTTTCCATGTTGTCTAGGTAAAGGTGAAGGAGGTGTAACGACCCGGAAAATTTTCTTAATATTTTCTTTAAAATATTGAGCATGTCTAGATAATTTTTCGAGGGACCTAGAAATATTAGTATGAACCTTAGCCTAGAAATCCATGATTTTCTCATTTAAATTGAGAAACTAAGTACTAATGGGCCTTATATGGGCTTTCTAGTACCATGATTATTGGTGGATTTTAGGTAGAATTTAATATAAAAATAAATAGATTTTAACTAGGAATATTAGCATGATTATGGATGAGTTTTAGGGAAATTTTCGAATAAAATAAAAATAAAAAAATGGGTGCATGCACCAAGGATTAAACCTTGGACCTCTTGTACCACCATGCATGCACTAACCAATTCACCTAGCAAGGGAGTGCTATGAGGGAATGAAGTGGATTTTTGTTAAGGCTAAAGGAAGTGAAGAGTCACCATGAGAGGAGGCACCATGTCTCTTCACTTGCCCCTCTTTATTGTGTATAAATGAGAGATAACTTAACACCTAAGAGTTATTCCTCTTCTCTTCATCCACCAAGCCCTTTCTCTTCTCCTTCTTCCTTCTTCTAGCCGAACCCCATAGGAGGGGTTTTCCTTGGAAAAAGTTCACAAGAAGTCCTCTCCTTCAAGATCCAAGGTTCTTGTTCAAGGTTACAAAGGCTAGAGGTGGTCAAAAGGCAACAAGGTCTTCATCCTTCTCCCAAATCTAAGGTCTAAAACCAAGATAATCTAAGGTAAGACTCCCTCACCTGTGGTATAATAGCTCTCCTTGAAGTTATCATAATATGAAGTTTTTTGGGATCTTATGTTGGAAAAAAAAGTCATGAACCCTAACCCTAGGGTTTCGGCCACCATGGGTTTTGGGTCCAAGGTGATGTTAAAAATCTCACTTATGCTATCTAATGTTCTCTTATGATGTATAAAGAATAAAATAGGATTTGGAGAATTTTTGGTATACCCTAATACCCTTTAGGGTTTCGGCCACCACCATGTTTTCATGGTTGGGGTTTAGATCTAACTCTTCAAGTAAGCTTCTTATGTTTCCTCATGTTACAAGGGGATTAATGGTGATTGATATGAATTTTTACAAGCCTTGTGACCCTTGTAGGGTTTCGGCCAAGATGAGAAGTTGGGCTAAAAGTTAGGGTTTACTTCAAGTATGGGTTCCAAAGGCCCCTATGGTATGGTATGGTTGGTGTTTAATGGTTAATTAGGAACTTTATGAAATGTTTTCCATGTACCCATGGCCTTGTAAGGTTTCGGCCAACCCTAGAAAGTAGGGCTAAAAGTTAGGGTGAACCCTAATCATGATCCCTAATGGCTTCCTATGGTCTTATGGGTAATGTATAGTTGTTTCTTTTCCTTATGCTACCTTACATGTCATTTGAATGATGGAACCCTCCCTTACATGTTTCGGCCAAGTCATGTAAATGGGGTTTAGGTGGAGTTAGGGTTTGAAGAATGATGGTTTATGGCTCATTATGATGTATATGTAAAGGTTCAAACATGTGGTAGAAATTATGTTACCTATAACGCTAACCTTAAGTACTATGTTACATGTTTGTATGTTCATGTTAGATGTCATGCTTAATAGGGTTTATTCATGAATGTCTTATGTGCTATGTCATGCACTTAGATAGTATGTAGCATGTTTAGAGAAGTCTTACCTATGCATGCTTGTGATGGATACCATGCTTCTGTATGAAATACAATGCTTACCTTATGTATCATGATCATGCAAGCTCTATGGATTAGGATAATGATCTATGTAAACATGTCATGTTCAATGAATATAATGCAATGTTTACCTTATATGCCATGATCATGCAAGCACTATAAACAAGAATGATGTTTTATGTAATCATGTCATGTTTATGAATGAAGTTAATGCAAGCACTATGAACAAAAATGATGTTTTATGTAAGCATGCCATGTTTTATGAATGAAGATGCATGTCATGTTTTATGAATGAAGATAATGCTCATGCCTTTAAGGCATCATGATGCTATGCATTAAGTATGAACAATGAAAGGTCAAGTATGCTTTATGTCATGCTTCATGTAACAAAGTTATGTTATGTCTAAGTATGCTATGAATGTCTTATGAATGATGAAGCATGTAAAGTTATTTTACTTTATGAATGGGCTTGTACCGGACCGAAGTATGGGTCCAAGGGATGGGCACCTTAAGAACGCCTCGGTTCTGGACTACCGACTATGCTGTCCATGGTTCTGGGACTACCGAAGCTGTCCAACAGGGATGGGCACCTTAAGAACGCCCCGGTTCTGGACTATCGACTATGATGTCCACGGTTCTGGGACTACCGTAGTTGTCCTTACCCTAGTAGGTCGAGACTAGCTACCTCGATTTACTTAGGGATGCGCGCACATGATGTATGTATGTGGTACAAGTCGGGGACCCCAATGATGTGATGATTATGTTTAAGTATTTAAAAGTATGATTTTAAAAGTTAAGCATCCTTATGTATATGCATTTGACTCATGCATTCATTCATGTTATGCATAATGCCATGATAGTAATGTTTTATGTTTATGTTTCATGATAAGAATTATGCATGATAGTAAACGTCTTATGTTTATGCTTATGTTAGGAAGATGCCCATATGCTATGTTAGAAATCATGCCATGTTAAGTATACTTATGTTTATGTTTATGCCATGTATCATGCTATGTTAAGTTTATGTATGTTTATGTTTATGCCATGTATCATGCTATGTTAAGTTTATGTATGTTTATGTTTATGTCATGTATCATGCTATGTTAAGTTTATGTATGTTTATGTTTATGCCATGTATCATGCCATATTATGTTTATTTATGTTTATGTTCATGCCATGTGTTATGTCATGTTAAGTGTATTTTATGTTCATGCACTATGTGAGAACTATGTCAGGCTAAATGATTTTAGATGCATATGTCCTATGTAGAGCATCAAGTTATGTTAATGTTTCATGTGCTTATGATTAAATGATGAATGGTTTTAGTGAGTAGGAAAGAGTCTTACTAAGCCTATGTACTTATAGTCTTATTTTCCTTATACCGCAGATCACGCAAGGGGACAATAAGGAAGCAGGAGTAGGGCAAGAATGTGTGTGTGGTAGTGACTTGGCCAAGAAACAATATATTACGAGTCTTATGCTAAACTTTATATTTGCTACGTATGTGCTTAAATGATGACTTATGTGACTTTATGACATGATGTTAAGTACGACATGATATGATGCTAAGCATGAAGTTAATATGCTAAGTTCCCATGCCATTATGTTAGGAATGGTAGTTAGGTGCATGTATGTGTAAGTTTAAAGTTATTCCGCTGCATTATGATGTTCACATGCCCTACCTATGTTAACGTAACGCCGCTTTATGGGAAAAAAAGCGGGCGTTACAGGAGGCCCCAACTTTGTGGATAGTAGATAGTGGATGCTCAAGACACATGACCGGGGATGTGAGCAAGTTCACCACTATTAGCTACCTAAGAGAAGGGACCGTCTCCTTTGGGAATAGTGGAAAGTTGAGGATCATTGGTAGGGGCACAATTGAGGTATCTCCCACTATTTCGATTCATAAAGTACTTTTAATTAAGGATATGAAGTTTAATTTATTAAGTGTAAGTCAACTATGTAATGCCGGGTTTAGAGTAGAATTTCATGTTAAGAAATGTGTAATAAGGCAAAGTGAATCAAACACTATCATATTAGAAGGGTTTAGAGAGGCAAATTTATATTATCTTGATCTATCTTATGCTACTAACAATGTTATTAAGTGTCTCATGTCTAAAGAAGAAGAAGGGTGGTTGTGGCACCGAAGACTTGGACACGTCAACATGAGGAACATTACAAGAGTGGCAAAGGAAGAATTGGTGAAGGGGCTTCCAATGATCAAGTATGAGAAGACCAAGTTGTGTGATGCATGCCAAGAGGGTAAGCAATCCAAAGCATCACACAAAGGTAAAACTCTAATCACCACTTCCTTACCTTTAGAACTTTTGTACATAGACTTGTTTGATTGCCATAGTACTCCATCACTTGTAGGGAGTAAGTATTGCCTAATAATAGTAGATGACTTTTCTAGGTTTACTTGGGTATATTTCTTGAAACATAAGGATGATACCCTAGATATCTTTATAGGATTTAGTAAAAGGATAGAAAACGAAAAGAACATCAAAATAAACCGAATTAGGAGTGACCATGGTGGGGAGTTCCAAAACGCTAGTTTCACACAATTTTGTGTTTAAAATGGGTATAAGCATGAGTTTTCATGCACAAGGACTCCTCAACAAAATGGGGTAGTTGAGAGGAAAAACCGAGCTCTATAAGAAGCTGCTGGGACTATGCTTAATGCATACTCTCTTCCTAGCTACTTTTGGGCTGAAGCGGTTAACACCGCTTGCTATATCCAGAACCGGGTGTTGATACATAGGTTTTTAGGAAAAACACCCTTTGAACTTTGGAATGGAAGGGTACCCCAAGTCCACTAGTTTAGGGTCTTTGGATGTAAAGTCTACATCTTAAACACCAAAGACGATCTAAGAATATTTGAGTCAAAAGCCGATGAAGGGATCTTAGTAGGGTATTCATTGACTAGTATGGGTTATAGAGTGTACAACAAGAGGACAAAAGTGATTGAGGAGTCCTCAAATGTCAAATTTGATGAAACCACTAGTACTTACCCTAGAAAATCTTCTATTGATAAGGATATAGAAGAAGCCCAACCCCTTGCCCAAAGAATCCAAGACCTACATTTGGAGGGAAATGATCAAGGGGGAGTAAGAAGTACCCTAGAGGATGAGGAAGAAGGAGTAAATGAACCTACAACCTCTAGACCCTTGAGACATCACTATGATCATCCTATTGACCAAATCGTGGGTGATATCACTCAAGGAGAAAGGACTAGGTCCTACTTTAGGGATCAAACTAGTCAAATAGCTCTAATCTCCCAATTAGAACCCAAGACCATTGATGAAGCATTGGGAGATGCTGATTGGGTTTTGGCCATGCAAGAAGAGCTAAACCAATTTGAGAGGAGTGAAGTTTGGGAGTTAGTTCCTAGGCCCAATGATTGTACTATTGTAACCACTAGATGGGTCTTTAGGAACAAATTAGATGACCAAGGTAAAATCACTAGGAACAAGGCTAGATTAGTGGCTAGGGGGTTTAACCAAGTTGAAGGATTAGATTATGATGAGACCTATGCACCTGTAGCTAGGTTGGAATCAATTAGAATTCTACTAGCCTATGCCGCTCACATGGGTTTCACACTCCACCAAATGGATGTGAAGTCAGCATTCCTGAATGGGTTCATTAAGGAAGAGGTCTATGTAGAACAACCCCCCGGGTTTGAGGACCCTAACTATCCAAGACACGTGTTCAAATTAAGGAAAGTCTTATATGGATTGAAACAAGCTCCCCGGGCTTGGTATGAGAGGCTTTCCTTATTTTTAGTGTCTAAGGGGTTTAGAAGAGGAACAATTGACCCGACATTGTTCCTAAAAACTAAGGATAAGGACATATTTGTTGCCCAAGTCTATGTAAACGATATCATTTTTGGGTCAACAAATAATGACTTCCTACAAGAATTCATCAAGTGTATGGAAGATGAATTTGAGATGAGTCTTGTAGGAGAGTTAACCTTTTTCTTAGGCCTTCAAGTTAAGCAAACTAATGAAGGTACACATGTCTTTCAAACCAAATATGCTAAAGAAATGCTAAAGAAATTTGGTTTAGAACATGCTAAAGAAGCATCTACACCCATAGGAACCAATGGGAAAATGGATAGTGACATTGAAGGGAAAATGATAGACTCTAAACAATATAGGAGCATGATTGGTAGCCTCCTATACCTAACCGCTAGTAGACCCGACATACTTTTTGCGATAGGTATGTGTGCAAGGTACCAATCATGTGCCAAAGAGTCTCATTTGATTGTAGTCAAGAAGATCCTAAGATATGTGAAAGGGACCCTAAATGTCGGACTATGGTATCCTAGAACCCCTAGTGTTGATCTAATTGGATACACCGACTCAGACTATGCGGGTTGTAAGTTAGATAGGAAGAGTACAAGTGGAGGGTGTCAATTCCTTAGGTCTTCTTTAGTTAGTTGGAGTAGTAGGAAACAACCATGTGTTGCCCTATCAACAACGGAAGCAGAATATGTGGCAATGGGTGGGTGTGTTTCCCAACTCCTTTGGATCATGCACACCTTAGAGGACTATGAGCTACATTACACCAAAGTCAAAGTCTTGTATGATAATGTAAGCACAATCAACTTAACTAAAAATCCGGTTCATCATTCTAGGACAAAACACATTGAAGTGAAACATCACTTCATTAGAGACCATGTGGTAAGGGAAGACATAGAATTACACTATGTTGAATCAAAGTCGAACCTAGCCGACATCTTTACCAAGCCTCTTCTCGAATCGGAGTTTACATCCTTAAGAAGAGGCCTTGGAATGTGTTTTGTGGAAGTATAGAATGAACTTGAAGACATTAGCTTTGAAAAAGGGTGCTTGATCCATTAGGGTGATACATTTGGCTCACTTGTGCTTGTGGCACACTGTTGAACCATTAAAAGTATCAAAATATCAAAACTAGACCAACTATGGGGGAGGCAAGTGTTTAATCAATGGACACTTTGCCAAAGATTATAGTTGGACATTTTAAACTTTGAAAATCATTTTATGTTTTACATACTTTGCCATGACTTTCAAAGTCATATGATTGCAAATTTAGTTTCAAAGTTTGATACAAACTGTAGTGTTTTTCAAAACTTTTGGATTTTTATCAAAAGTCATGCATGTTTGAAATTTTATATGGTTTAATATTTTTCCCTGATAGAGTATAACATTTCAAACATGTATGCAAAATTTTACAATTTTTGAAATTTTCTGGAATTTTCTATGAGTTTCTGAAATTCGACAAAAAACCTAAAAAATCAAACTGATAGCGTATCAGTCGACTGCCCTATGGGCAGTCGACTGACACGCCTGTTTTTCAGCAACTGTGAGAAATTTCAGAAATCAATAATTCTCGCATTTGATATCATAGGGTTTGGTTGCTTGAGGCAATCATTTTGATGGTGTCAAAGGGGGAGAATAGGTGGTTTAAGTTAGAATTTTAGCCTAGAATGGAGGGTTTAGGGTTTTATTTCTAACTTAGAAATTGAATGTATAGAAATGAAGAAGACATGGATTAAGAGGGAGGTACCTCTTAGGTTCTGATATGTCTTATATTTTTACATATTATTGTTGTTAAGTGGTAACTTAACTTGGATTTAGATTAGAATTGAAAATGGGGAGAAGACATAGATTAAGGGGGAGGTTGCCTCTTAGGTTTACTATGTCTCATGCCTTTTCAATTGCTATCTCTTGCTATTACTTCTGCTGTTATTTATCTATAACTTAAACATATTGTCACACATCAAAAAGAGGGAGATTGTTGAGGCAATCGGCTCTTAAATGATTGGAATATCATGGTTTTGATGTATAAGCGAATAGGTTTAAAGTTAGAGTGTTATGTTGTATTTGATTTGTGTGATTGAGTTTGCAGGACTTGGAGAATCACACTTGGTGGACCTATACGAGGGACGAGAGCTGAGGGAGGAGAGCTCCAAGGGCAAGCCGGGAAGTGGACTTCAAAGGGCACACGTGAAGGGTGGCATGGAGGCAAGCCAAGGGAAGGCTTGCGTGCGCATCCGATGGACGATAGCCAGAGGAAGAGGACTTCAAGGGGCGAGCCACGGGAGCAGACCTGAAGGCACACGCGAAGGAGAAGGTTCGGAGTGGCTGGAGCTGAGCTGGGAGGCAGGGCAGTCAACTGGCCCAGATGCAGTCGACTGCCAAAACCCACAGAAAGTTCGCAGCATCGGACCAGTCGCTTGGCCAAGGGGCAGTCGACTGGTATACCCCGAAACTAGCCGTTGGCTAGCTGTTTGCTAGCCGTTGGACGGCATTTAATGCCTGGCCAGTCGACTGCCCTCGGGGCAGTCGACTGGTACGGGGTTGGACAGACTGCGAATCTGTCCTTTTCACCTATAAAAGGAGCTCCTCGTTACACGTGCACGTACAGTTCCGTATAGTAACGAAGTGCTGCCCAATTGTAGAGTGATCTTTGCTTCCTCCATCATATTTCTGCATCTGTAAAGAGGAAGCTTTTGTTGTAAAGGTTTCTCCACCTCAAGGAGACTTTTCGATAGTGAAAAGTGGTGCTCGTAGCGTGGATCCTTGGATTAGTCACCCATCTAGGTGGATACCAAGTAAAAGAACTTTGTTAGCATTGTTATTTCATTTGCATATTATTTCCGCTGCGCTAACATCTTTGTAGAGATCAAAACGATCAAAGAAAGTGCATTCACCCCCCCCCTCT
>JAGFNQ010001828.1:114059-212678 GCA_024364735.1 Boesenbergia rotunda | reverse complement strand
GAAGGGACGGTCTCCTTTGGGAACAGTGGAAAGTTAAGGGATCATTGGTAGGGGCACAATTGAGGTATCTCCCACTATTTCTATTCATAAGGTACTTTTAAAGATATGAAGTTTAATTTATTAAGTGTAAGTCAACTATGTGATGTCGGGTTTAGAGTAGAATTTCATGCTAAGAAATGTGTAATAAGGCAAAGTGACTCAAACACTATCATATTAGAAGGGTTTAGAGAAGCAAACTTATATTATCTTGATCTATCTTATGCTATTAATAATGTTGTTAAGTGTCTCATGTCTAAAGAAGAAGAAGGGTGGTTGTGACACCGAAGACTTGGGACACGTCAACATGAGGAACATTGCAAGAGTGGCCAAGGAAGAATTGGTGAAGGGACTCCCAATGATCAAGTATGAGAAGACCAAGTTGTGTGATGCATGCCAAGAGGGTAAGCAATCCAAAGCATCACACAAAGGTAAAACTCTAATCACCACTTCCTTACCTTTAGAACTTTTGCACATAGACCTGTTTGATTGTCATAGTACTCCCTCACTTGTGGGGAGTAAGTATTGTCTAGTAATAGTAGATGACTTTTCTAGGTTTACTTGGGTCTATTTCTTGAAACATAAGGATGATACCCTAGATATCTTTATAGGATTTAGTAAAAGGGTAGAAAACGAAAAGAACATCAAAATAAATCGAATTAGGAGTGACCATGGTGGGGAGTTCCAAAACGCTAACTTCACACAATTTTGTGTTGAAAATGGGTACAAGCATGAGTTTTCATACCCAAGGACTCCTCAACAAAATGGGGTTGTTGAGAGGAAAAACTGAGCCCTACAAGAAGCTGCTAGGACTATGCTTAATGCATACTCTCTTCCTAGCTATTTTTGGGCCGAAGCGGTTAACACCGCCTGCTATATCCAAAACCGGGTGTTGGTACATAGGTTTTTAGGAAAAACACCCTTTGAACTTTGGAATGGAAGGGTACCCCAAGTCCACTATTTTAGGGTCTTTGGATGTAAAGTCTACATCTTAAACACCAAAAATGACCTAAGAAAATTTGAGTCAAAAGCCGATAAAGGAATCTTAGTAGGATACTCTTTAACTAGTAGGGACTATAGAGTGTACAACAAGAGGACAAAAGTGATTGAGGAGTCCTCTAATGTCAAATTTGATGAAACTACTAGTACTTACCCTAGAAAGGCTTCTATTGATAAGGATATAGAAGAAGTCCAACTCCTTGCCCAAAGAATCCAAGACCTACATTTGGAGGGCAATGATCAAGGGGGAGTAAGAAATACACTAGAGGATGAGGAAGAAGGAGTAAATGAAACTACAACCTCCAGGCCCTTGAGACATCACCATGATCATCCTATTGACCAAATTCTGGGTGATGTCACTCAAGGAGTAAGGACTAGATCATACTTTAGGGACCAAACGAGTCAAATAGCTCTAATCTCCCAATTAGAACCCAAGACCATTGATGAAACATTGGGAGATGTTGATTGGGTCTTGGCCATGCAAGAAGAGCTAAACCAATTTGAGAGGAGTGAGGTTTGGGAGTTAGTTCCTAGACCCACTGATTGTACCATTGTAACCACGAGATGGGTCTTTAGGAACAAATTAGATGACCAAGGTAAAATCACTAGGAACAAGGCTAGATTAGTGGCTAGGGGGTTTAACCAAGTTGAGGGATTAGATTATGATGAAACTTATGCCCCTGTAGCTAGGTTGGAATCAATTAGAATTCTACTAGCCTATGCCGCTCACATGGGTTTCACACTCCACTAAATGGATGTGAAGTCGGCATTCCTGAATGGGATCATTAAGGAAGAGGTCTATGTAGAACAACCCCCCGGATTTGAGGACCCTAACTATCCAAGACACGTGTTCAAATTAAGGAAAGCCTTATATGGATTGAAACAAGCTCCCCGGGCTTGGTATGAGAGGCTCTCTTCATTTTTAGTGTCTAAGGGGTTTAGGAGAGGAACAATTGACCCGACATTGTTCCTAAAATATAAGGATAAGGATATATTTGTTACCCAAGTCTATGTAGACGATATCATTTTTGGGTCAACAAATAATGACTTCCTACAAGAATTCATCAAGTGTATGGAAGATGAATTTGAAATGAGTCTTGTGGGAGAGTTAACCTTTTTCTTAGGTCTTCAAGTTAAGCAAACTAATGAAGGTACACATGTATTTCAAACCAAATATGCTAAGGAGATGTTAAAGAAATTTAGTTTAGAAAATGCTAAGGAAGCATCTACACCCATAGGAACTAATGTGAAAATGGATAGTGACATTGAAGGCAAAAGGTAGACTCTAAACAGTATAGGAGCATGATTGGTAGCCTCCTATACCTAACCGCTAGTAGACCCGATATACTTTTTGCGGTAGGTATGTGTGCAAGGTACCAATCGTGGTTGGTTGTAGTCAAGAGGATCCTAAGGTATGTGAAAGGGACCCTAAACGTCGGACTTTGGTATCCTAGAACCCCTAATGTTGACCTAATTGGATACACCGACTCGGACTATGCGGGGTGTAAGTTAGATAGGAAGAGTACAAGTAGAGGATGTCAATTCCTTGGGTCTTCCTTAGTTATTTGGAGTAGTAGGAAACAACCATGTGTTGCCCTATCAACAACGGAAGCAGAACATGTGACAATGGGTGGGTGTGTTTCCCAACTCCTTTGGATCATGCACACCATAGAGGACTATGAGCTACATTACACCAAGGTCAAACTCTTGTGTGATAATGTAAGCACAATCAACTTAACTAAAAATCTGGTTCATCATTCTAGGACAAAACACATTGAAGTGAAACATCACTTCATTAGAGACTATGTGGCAAGGGGAGACATAGAACTACACTATGTTGAATCAAAGTCGAACCTAGCCGACATCTTTACCAAGCCTCTTCCCGAATCGGAGTTTACATCCTTAAGAAGAGGCCTTGGAATGTGTTTTGTGGAAATATAGAATGAACTTGGACACATCAGCTTTGAAAAAGGGTGCTTGATCCATTAGGGTGATACATTTGGGTCACTTGTGCTTGTGGCACATTGTTGAGCCATTAAAAGTATCAAAATATCAAAACTAGACCAACTATGGGGGAGGCAAGTGTTTAATCAATGGACACTTTGCCAAAGATCATAGTTGGACATTTTAAAACTTTGAAAACCATTTCATGTTTTACATACTTTGCCATGTTTTTCAAAGTCATATAATTGCAAATTTGGTTTCAAAATTTGATACAAAATGTAGTGTTTTTCAAAACTTTTGGATTTTTATCAAAGTCATGCATGTTTGGAATTTTATATGGTTTAATATTTTTCCCTGATAGAGTATATCATTTCAAACATGCATGCAAAATTTTATAATTTTTGGAATTTTCTAGAATTTTCTGGGAGTTTCTGAATTTCGACAGAAAAGCTGAAATTTTAGACTGATGGCGTATTAGTCGACTGCCCTATGGGCAGTCGACTGGCACAGCTATTTTCAGCTGCTGTGAGAAAATTCAGAAATAAATTATTCTCACATATGATGCCATAGGTTTGGGTTGCTCGAGATAATCTTTTTGATGGTGTCAAAGGGGGAGAATGGGTAGTTTAAGTTAGAATTTTGACTTAAAATGGATGCTTTTAGGTATTTTGTCTAACTTAGACCTTGAAAGGTTAAAATTTGGAGAGAATACATGGATTAAGGGGAGGTACCTCTTAGGTTCTGATATGTCTTATATTTTTACATATTGTTGTTGTTAAGCGGTAACTTAACTTGGATTTAGATTAGAATTGAAAATGGGGAGAAGACATAGATTAAGGGGGAGGTTGCCTCTTAGGTTTACTATGTCTCATGCTTTTTCAATTGCTATCTATTGTTGTTGCTTTTGCTACTGCTATTTATCTCTAACTTAAACATATTGTCACGCATCAAAAAGGGGGAGATTGTTGAGGCAATCGACCCTTAAATGATTGGAAGATCATGGTTTTGATGTGTGGGTGAATAGGTTTAAAGTTAGAGTGTTATGTTGTATTTGATTTGTGTGATTGAGTTTGCAGGACTTGGAGAATCACACTTGGTGGACCTATCTGAGGGACGAGAGCCGAGGGAGGAGAGCTCCAAGGGCAAGCCGGGAAGTGGACTTCAAAGGGCACACGTGAAGGGTGGCATGGAGGCAAGCCAAGGGAAGGCTTGCGTGCGCATCCGAGGGACGATAGCCAGACGAAGAGGACTTCAAGGGGCGAGCCAACGGAGCAGACCTGAAGGCACACGTGAAGGAGAAGGTTCGGAGTGGCTGGAGCTGAGCTGGGAGGCAGGGCAGTCGACTGGTCCAGAGGCAGTCGACTGCCAAAACCCACAGAAAGTTCGCAGCTTCGGACCAGTCGACTGGCCTTGGGGCAGTCGACTGGTATACCCCAAAACTAGCCGTTGGCTAGCTGTTTGCTAGCCGTTGGACGACATTTAATGCCGGGCCAGTCGACTGCCCCGAGGGCAGTCGATTGGTGCGAGTCTGGACAGACTGCGAATCTGTCCTTTTCACCTATAAAAGGAGCTCCTCGTTACACGTGTATGCACAGTTCCGTACAGTAACGAAGTGCTGCCCAATTGCAGAGTGATCTTTGCTTCCTCCATCATATTTCTGCATCTGTAAAGAGGAAGCTTTTGCTGTAAAGGTTTCTCCACCTCAAGGAGACTTTTCGATAGTGAAAAGTGGTGCTCGTAGCATGGATTCTTGGATTAGTCACCCATCTGGGTGGATACCAAGTAAAAGAACTTTGTTAGCATTGTTATTTCATTTGCATATTATTTCCGCTGCGCTAACATCTTTGTAGAGATCAAAACGATCAAAGAAAGTGCATTCACCCCCCCTCTACACGCCTACACCGATCCTTCAGAAGGAACACTTGGCGTAACGGTTTAATGCGGTAATTAATGCCCAGGATACGAATCTACTCGGGCATAATGAGAGCGAGAATCGAAAAGACAGGTGATGTGACCGGTTCGGCCGATCGGGCTGCACGCACACTGGCGATCACCCAGGTCGGCAAGAAAGAGTCAGGCCACTCGGGTGTGTCAGGCTCGCTACAATAGGCCGCAGTCCAGTCAGTCGGACTCGACGCCTCCTTCGACTAGACTCGAGGGGGACGCTTACGATCCCGACCTTGCTTACGAGTAGCTCGGCCAACTCAGCCAGCTAGCCTGGCGCCACGAAGACCTTGCAGAGGGCTGACAAAGGCCTCACCCGGGGAGTGCACGAACCAGAAACCCTCCCAAAGCATTAACCGACTGACCCCGAGCGGGCTCGGGCGAGTCGAGCCCGAGCATCCCCTAACCCGGTCTCCCAAATCCGTTTTCCCGACCCAGGTCTGGGTTGGATAACTTTGTCCTCGGCTCCCCAGCGACTGGATATCTAATAGACCCGAAACATGGCAAGACGGACATACCTCAACAAACCCCCGACTCAGGGCGTACCTCAAGTGTCTCAGCTCCCAGTCGGACGCGTGGCGGCCCACACTCCCTGGACGTGACCCGACCCGGTCCATAACACCTAGACCCGCCAGTCAGTACTCGATCTCTGGACCAGCTCTCCCCTACGCCACCCTACATCGGTGCATCCGGGGTACGACCATGACGTCGGGGTACTACATGCCTTACCCATTTATGACACACCTCGTGGCTATCCCGCTAACTTGGTACGGTTGTACCATCTGAGCACCCTGCGCCACGCCGCGGTACCTCTTAGTGCTCTCCTACGAGCTGATAGGCACCATACCCCTGTCTCGTCAACACGGACAGGAGTTGTCAGCTCCCCCGGCTATATAAGCCCCTCCCCTCCTCATTCCGCAGGTATGCGCAATTACACTCTCTTCTTCTGCATTTCCTTTGCTCTACTATATTCCCTGTGGATATTGACTTGACCGTCAGAGGGCCTGACCGAGGAAAATCCCCGGCGGGTTTGCTAACGGCCTTCCTATCGCAGGTCGGAGCCAGGTCAGCGCCAAGTCGGAGACAGGTCGACACGAGGTCAGCAGCAGCTCGTGGCACTCGACATCCACCTCGCTTCGCGATAGGATCAAAGACAATGCAATTATAATGTATAGCGGTAAAAGATGATTTATTTGTTTTCAGCATCCCTACTATGTTCCAGAGTCAATATGAGGATTATTAATTTAGATGTTATGAGTAGCACATAGGAGGGTGAATACACTGATTTTATCAGATTTTAACCCCAGATCTTAAGATGATAATACCATATGTGTTAGCCATCCGTCCATCCTGCAGGGAGGTGGAGAGTAAAGAGGCTCTGTTGTGAAAGGGACTTTAGTCCCACATTAGAAGTTTCAAAGCATATTGTTTGGTTTAAATTGTTTCACAAGCATAATAGTTGTGAACAAATACATGGGGAGAAACTCTCTCTCACGCGTGGGTGCGCAGGGAGGTGCAAATCCAAGGCCCGGATTTGTACTGAACCAAGTTGATTCGTGTGCATGCACGACCTGCGCGCGTCGAATGCCAGACCGATCGGGGTAAAATTTGTCTAAGTGAATAAACCAACGTTTTACCACATGGGATTTTTTTCTCAAATGTAACGTTAATTTGGACTTTAATTGTTGCATGGGTTTAAGCCCTATATAAAGAGGTTGTGACAGAGAGCAAATGAGAGAGGCAGAGCAATAATTATCTTCCACCTCGTTCCCAAGTCTCCGTGTGTTCCCCGCTCGGTCGATTATCTGTGGTAGCAATTAGGTACTTCAGTTCGCCACGAGCAACTAGTGCTTCGTTATGTCCGTGGTCCTGCTGTTGTATCCTGAGAAACAGACGTCCATCGTAACCTCGAAGCATAGTCAGAGGAGGACAAATCTGTTTCAAGGTAACTGCATTACGCATGCTTCAGCAACTCTTTCTCTCCAGTTTGGGAAGACCGGTTTGGGAAGACCAGTTCGGGAAGTCCGGGTCAGGAAGTTTAGTTCGAGACGTTGATAACTAGCATTTTGACAGATAAATTTTGTGCAATTAGTGAGGGAATTTGAGGCTTTGGGGTATATTTGTTTATGACATGATGCATAATTATGAATAGGATGTATTTTCATTGGTTAATTAATTTTCCTGCATTTTCACACTCATATTTCATTCTATTGGATTTTTGGACAGCTTGTGCATCATCGAATCAAAAGGGGCACATCCGGGGCGAAGACGGATCCATAAAGAACGACATCAGACTCCAATCTCATTCTATTGAAGGCCTGATTGGTCACCAGACCAATCAGGGGAAGGCCTGATCGGTCACCAGACCAATCAGGGGAGGGCCTGATCGGTCCCCAGACCAATCAGGGGAGGGCCTGATCGGTCCCCAGACCGATCAGGGAAGGCCTGATCGGTCCCCAGACCGATCAGGACGAAATGACATAGAGGAATTCAGAATTTTAGCTACTGATCACATCCTGATCGGTCCCCAGACCGATCAGGGAGGCTTCTGATCGGTCCCCAGACCGATCAGGGAGCATCCAGACCAATCCAGAGCCATTCAGTCCGATCAATAGTTGTCCAGATGCGATCGGATGCGCGGATCATCACACCCCTCCACTTGAATCTGGCAACGACGATTGATGGAGTTTCTTTGCAAGTGATCTCAGCCACTCATCAGAGGAAATCAAGGGTGGAAAGGAGAAGTAGAAAAGTGGGTTAGGGCAGCAAAAGAGGGGGATCTCATCATCCAATCATGCACACACGCGGCTAGGTTCCTCTCTACCACACAGCGCCGGCCGGAGCACCCACCTTCCACCTCATCTCCTCACCACCTCCGGCCGGTCGCACCTCGTTCTCGATCCCTCTCAGCGAACACAAGGGAACCCTAGACGCGACTACCTCTCCCCTTCAACCACCTCTTCACAGCAGCTCTTCATCAGCAGCCCTTCATTTCTGTTTCTTCTTCACAGCAGCAGCTCTTCCCATCACAGATTCGGCAGCAGTTCTTCACAGCAGTTTTTCACAGCTTTTCCTTCACAGCTTTCCTTCATCATCCGGAGATCCACAGCCTCCAGAGATTTGGTTGTTTGTTTCATATAGTGGGATGTTTCTTGCTTATGATGAATGCTTGTATTTAGCTTGATCTCCCATATTAGTTTGCACGTACTTTTGTTATTTTGATCCATGCTCGCAAGTTGTTTGACAAAATGCTTATTCCAATAGTTAGGTTTAAATTCTTGTATTTTCTTTTGCTTAATCCTTTCTTGTCTTATCCCTTTCAATGTCTTTAAGTTTTTGTCTTTAATTGAATGCAATTAGATTAGTGTAGGTTCCGTTAATGCTTTACTTTATGTTGCTTTTCATTTCCTTGCAAGTATAGTTTAGATTAGATTAGATCTTCTTTACTCGTATTGTCTTTCATTAATTAGGATTAGATTTCGTACTTGCTTTGCTAATTTATTTCGTAGTCTTAGCTTTCAAATCCAAACCCCAGTTTCATATCAAAAAAAATCCAAAAGTAATAATTGGGAATCCTAGGATTATTAACCTATCATTACATTCCTTGAGTGAGACGACTCGAGTTACTCTATACTACATTAGTTTAGAGGAGTTCGATATTTTAATTGTATTTGAAACCATAACACGACTACAACGGTTATCAAATTTGGCGATATTGCCGGGGAGTGTAGTGGTGTTTGATAATTTTAGGATTTGATTCTATTCTTATTTGCTTTGTCCTTTTGTACACGGGTGCTACCATTTTGTTTGTTTTGTGACAGGACTGCAGGTTCAAAATGTCTTCAAATAAACAGTTAGAGATCAAATTTTTGATGGAGTTAAAAGATTTGTTTAAGCTGAAGGAGTGCCAACAAAGGACAAATGCTTATCCATCTACTTACCAGCAGTCGTGTCAACAATTTCAGCAGCCTTTTCAAGATTTTCAGCAGTCCTATTCAGATTTTCAACAACCAGATTATCAATTTCAGCAAGGGCAGCCACAATTTCAGTCTTTTCAAGAATTTCAGCAGCCCTATTCAGATTTTCAGCAAGATTTTCAACCATTTCAGCAGCCACAACCACAGTTTCAGCAGAATTTCCAAGATTTCCAACAACCATTCAATTATTGATCAACAAGGATGACCACATTCACAGCAAATTTATCAGCCACCATTCCAGAATTTTCAGCAAGATTTTCCATCTTCACAGCCCCAGAATTTTCAACCTTTCAACCAACACTTTCAGCAGAATTTCCAAGATTTCCAACAACCATTCAATTATGATCAACAAGGATGGCCACATTTTCAGCAAGATTTTCCATCTTCACAGCCCCAGAATTTTCAACCTTTCAACCAACACTTTCAGCAAGCAGATCAGCTATTTCAGAGTCACAATTTTCAACAACCTCCACTAAGTTGTGAAACTGATTTTCAACAATTTCAACAGCCCAATTATTCATTTGATCAGCCCCAACTATTTGATTTTCAGAATTCACATCCTACTCATGATTTTCAGCAACCTTATGCTACATTTCAAGACCAACCGGAGTTTGCACTCACTTTGGAGCCACTTCTCACTCAATTGCAGGAACATCAAGAGAAGAGTTTTCAGCAGTTGATCACTCAGATTAGCACTCAGATTAGTGCTCAGCTTCAGCAGCAATTTGAGAAGGATTTTCCGCAATGTAACGCTCCATTTCAGCAGCATCAGGAAGGCTATGGACAGTTTCAGAGTAGGACTGATGCTTCCAGTCAGAACATAGAGCAACCAATTGGACAGATATCCTCCACCATTAGTCAGATGCAGACTGCAGGGACCAGGATCGATGTTCAGAGAGGATATTCTAGTTCAGATGATGCAGAGGAGGTGTTAGCTACAGGGGAGGCTGAAGATTTGAAGAATGTATCTGACTCATTTTTTGTTGCAGATGATTCTATAGGTGTAGGGGATTGCACTAAGCCCCAGGGATCACCTATATTGATTGAGATGCCTTCAGAGGATAGGTTTGAGAGTGTAGGGGATTGCACTGAGCCCCAGGGACCACTCATACCTACTGGGCAGTCATTATCTATAGAGGCAGTGGAAGAGATGGATGGAAAAACTTGTGACAGCCTTGGACTTGATTCTGAAGCACTACAGGACCCTTCTCATCTTTTATTTTGTGATGATATAGTTATTGATGGTCCTAATTTTTCTAATATGGTTGTTGCAGATATGGTTGATAAAGAATGTGTTGCCGATGAATCTATAGGTGTAGGGGATTGCACTGAGCCCCAGGGACCACCACCATTGACTGATGCATTAGAAGATTCAGAGAGTCGGTATGAAAGTATAGGGACTTGCATGGTGGAAGCAAGAACCCAAGAATCACCTGAGTTAGTTGAATGTCCACCAGAACTTGAGCCTGAGATAGAACCTGTTCTTGACCAGGAGGAAGCAATAGTCACATTTACTCTTGTAGAACCTCCAGGTATTCTTCAGCATGATGAGGTAAGTATTTCTCCTATTGCTTCAGAAAAATCTATAGAGGTACCAAAAATTGATTTTGTTGAATGTGTTGGGACCGGGTGCATGTCGACAAGGATACGAGTTCGTAAAATTCAAATTTTTACGTGCAGCGGAAGAGTTTGCATAAAATAATTTCCTAAATTATTTTAACTTCGTATCTAGCATGCAACCTTACATTGTGTTGACATAATCATAAGATAAAACTTTGCGGAAAAGTAAACTAATTTACCAAGTACCTCGCGTAACTCGAAGTAAGGGACGAGATCCAACCGTAGCGTCCCTTGGAAGCTCCGCCTCTATTCGCGTCCACGCCGAGTTCTCTTCGGGATGACTTCGCAAAGTCACGAGTTTTGTGCCGACGAGAACTACTAGATTCTCTATAGGCACAACAAAGAAGATCAAGAGAAGAAAAGGAAACTAACCACCAAGAAAACGGAATCGAATTCCGGGAAGAGAGGAGTCGCTATCCGCTTCTTCTTCTTCTTGCTTCGTTTCTTCTTCTTCTTGAAGCTCACGGCAACAACCTTGCTTGGGTGTAGGTTGGGGGCCGGCCCTAATAGAGCTAGGGTGGGCGCCGGCCCTAAGGGAGGGAGAGAAGAAGGAGAAGAGAATAAGAGGGAGAGAGGGAGCTACTTCTCTTGACAACTCAATTGGAATTAAGGGCTTGCCTTTGGTTCCTTTATATAGTAGCATCTCCCTTGCCAAGTCTCCCTCTTAACGGAATTAACGGAATTAACGGAATTAGTTATCATAAGAAATTTATCCTATAAATTCTCTTATGAATTATTCCGTTTAAACCAAGTTTTATTATAACTAACTTTATAATAAAACTAATTAGTTATCATAAGAAATTTATCCTATAAATTCTCTTATGAATTATTCCGTTTAAACCAAATTTTATTATAACTAACTTTATAATAAAACTAATTAGTTATCATAAGAAATTTATCCTATAAATTCTCTTATGAATTTTATTATAACTAACTTTATAATAAAACTAATTAATCTCTCCTTTTATTATGGAATAAATTTTATAAGAAATTTATAAACTTTCTTATTATGGAAAAATCAATTCATAATTGATTTTATAAAATTAAAATAAACCAATTCATGGATTATTTTAACTTCCATAAAAAGAATAAATTTCTATAAATTTATTTATATAAATTTCTTTATACAAACTTATTTATCCATAATTTATAAAATAAATCGCGCTAGATCTATTTTATTAATTAAACCAAAATTAAATGGTTTCTCCCTTTAATGTGGCCGGCCATCCAAGGAGGGTTAGCACCCTCTTTGGCCGGCCAAACCAACCCGAACCGGTCGCGAATTAAACTCATTTAATTCACCCAATAAGCCTTCAAAAGACTTAGCCATTTTTAGCTTCCATTGCGCCTCTGATTAACTCAGATTCGACTTATATCTCTTGATCGGAAAATCTAATTTTCAACTCGTTTTAAATCCCTCGGATTACTCGTAGTGCGTGTGACTAAATAGGCTTTCGATTTATGTTGGCCGTCTATAATCAACCAATTATAGAACGATCATGAGTGACACCTAGTAGTACATCATGATCCCCAATTAATCGAAAGATCAACGGTTTGACCTCAGAAGAAATTATTCTGAAACCCTTCAGCAGCTCTAATGAATCGTGCCCCATTCCCTTCACCACCTTATACCCACTTGGTTCAGGACACGGTCTATGGTGTCAGTCCCCACTAGGCTGACTACGTCACACCTAGCCCAAGTAGTGTCTTTCTCGTCCATTGGATTTCTAATTACTCTCATGTATTTTAGAGACTCGCACTCTAAACATGATATACTCTGGCCAGAGATTTCTGAGTAACAATCCGACGATAGGCCTGGGTATACATCTCCTCGCAAGGAGTGGTGAATCCTTTGTAGGCTGTTCAAACATCTTCGGGCACTTCGGCTTATACCCAATCATCCTGGGTCCACACCTCCTTGGAGATGCTTGCTTAAGATGTTAAAGTATAAGTCTCCATGACCAAGATGACTTGAACACCACAAGTCAAAGGAACATCACACTTAAGCTACAGTAAGAACTTCATTGACATATCTACATGTAGATTCCCATATGAAGTCTTACAGCTAGTCACTCCAATGAACTAGTTCCCTTAACTAGCATCCATGTTTATCTCCGGACATCCCAATGTCACCAGCCAGTGAGAATCAGCTGATTAGAGAATAACCCATGCTAGTCTCAACAGAATTGATAGTGTCCGTTTTTATTAATTCATCGACTAGGGATATTTTCAATACTTCACATTTGCACATTTAGAGATAATCATTAGTTGTGATCCCATCACAAATTCTCTTATGCTGTGAGTTGTATTGCGGACATTCAGTAGATGAGTTTAAGATCCCAATCAAATACACAAAACATGTATACTCAAATAGTGAATTATCATTTATTAATATAAATGTTTACATCATAAGGCGATTGCCTTAGGACACTTCTCTCATATCACTAACAGAATGTGTTGAACGTGAAGCAATTCTTGATACATCCTATGTAGATCTTGACTGTGAAAAATTCATTGTGGTACCAAGTGTTGATTCGAATGGTTGTGATGAATTTCTTGACCCATCTTATGTAAAAACTGATTGTGAAAAACCCATCGAGGTACCTCAGGTTGATTTCATTGGCTATGATGCAATTCTTGATAAATCATATGTAGAAAATAGTTGTGATACATTCATAGAGGTACCGAAAATTGATTTCATTGGATGTGAGGCATATCTTGATTCATTTTATGTAGAGGTTGTTCATATTTCATTCCTTTCTTACCCTGCATGCGTGCGGGAGGTATTCTCTTTATTTGGCTTTGCAGGATCCCGTAGGCTTCTAGAATGGGTACTGAAACTTAATAGCCTACAACCTCCCGGAAGGACTTCTAAAAAACATGCAGTGGGAGGGGTCGAGTTTACTTTGACTTGCAACTATTTACCCCAAGAATGGATTTTGTACCTGAATTGTCTCTGGCCACCGGAACACACTTATGTAAAGTCAAAGTGTGGGGGAGCAGTGCACTATGACATAGCTCACTTGAGGAATGCTCTTTCGACTGCCCAAACCCTACCACTACCTGGATGGATGCTACTCCTAAACCGACTCCAACCGCCAAGAATAAAGGGGAGTTTGTTCTTTTTTTTTCCTTTTCTTATTTTTCTTTATGTTTATACTTGCATGTTTGTTTACTTTTATACTTTGCATTCACATTTTGCATTCTCATTCTGCATTTTGTTTGGTCTTGAATAAATCTTATTTGATTTCGAGTTGTATCTCCTTATATGTTCCTTTATTATGCTTTGAGAATCATAAAAGATGGTTAAGTCTGACTATTGAGTTTTGGTTTCCTTAGTATGCTTGGGGACATTAATTGCATTTAGTCATTTGTTGTGGTGATGGACTCTATCTTGTTAGATTAAGCATGACATTTTATTGTTCACCTAGTGAGGATATTGTCATGCCTATCTTTAATCCTCTTATGTGTGATAGCATTTGTGATACTTGACACTCTAGAACTTGCTTTGATTCTTTTTAAAATTACATTAGCATAAGCTTACATGAATATGATGGAGGCAAACTTTCTTGTTGATCTCTTAGTTTTCCCTCTACTTTGCTATTGTTACTAGTTAGCATTTCACCTATTGCTTTCATGTCTCATTGTCTTTCCTTTCTTAGATCGTCTCATTGTCATTACATTCTCACTGTCATATCTTTATTAGCTTATTCTTCCCTTGAGCATGAGAGCATAGGGTGATTGCATGATGAGTACATTTTTATTTGTCTATTATCAGCCTCTATTATTGTGAGTTTTAGATGTTATCATACTTTGTTACATTGTCTGAGGCGAGTTTTAAGTGTGGGGGGAAGGCAAGTGCGTATGGACGAATGCTTGTTGAAAAAAAAATCTCTCTCTGAAAAAAAAATGAAAAATGAAAAAAAAAAAGTGGAAGAAAAAAAAAGAAGTGGAAAAAAAGAAGAAAAGAAAAGAATGAAAAAAAAATGAAAGAGAAAAAAAATTCTCAAGCATTTGAGATTTTGTTAGTTATGAACAGGAAGGAATATTTTCTTGATGCATACTCTTTTGATATCATTGTTGAGAGAAATTCAAGAGTTACGTTGTTAATACATACATGCATTTTTGGAGATGTTTTAAGTGGTTGTTGTGTATTGCATTGAGAATGTGCAAGGAGAATTTTGAGTTTGGATGTTTGGTTGAGTTTTTATTTTGGCATATGGTTTGATTGTATACATCATGTTGATTACCCTAATGCTCTCATATTCTTTGTGATCTCCTTTGTTATCTATCCTTCTTGTTCTCTTGTTAGCATATGGTTTCATCATTAGTCCTTGAAAAGTCCTCTTGATTTGTGTACTTATGTTATAGTAGTGGAGAAGTAGAAAATAAGTAAGCATATGGTAGTGCAATGTCATGAATGCTTTGAGAGAACTCCACTTTCATATCTGTTATTTTTGTGAGCATTAGTGCATATATCTATCTTGTGAGATTGTTGTCATGCTTAGTTTACTCAAGTTGATGAAATTACAATGCCTGTTGACTTATGTGAGATTTGGAACCATAAATACATGGATTCTTGAGACTTGATGATCTTAAGTAACCTTCTATTATTATTTTTTTAAGTATCGATAGGGGATGTAATGTTTGGGAGATATTTTGTTTCCTTTTAGTTTTGTTTACTTGCTCGAGACGTGCAAGAATTAAGTGTGGGGGTGTGATAACTAGCATTTTGATGGATAAATTTTGTGCAATTAGTGAGGGAATTTGAGGCTTTGGGGTATATTTGTTTATGACATGATGCATAATTATGAATAGGATGTATTTTCATTGGTTAATTAATTTTCCTGCATTTTCACACTCATATTTCATTCTATTGGATTTTTGGACAGCTTGTGCATCATCGAATCAAAAGGGGCACATCTGGGGCGAAGACGGATCCATAAAGAACGACATCAGACTCCAATCTCATTCTATTGAGGGCCTGATCGGTCACCAGACCGATCAGGGGAGGGCCTGATCGGTCCCCAGACCGATCAGGGAAGGCCTGATCGGTCCCCAGACCGATCAGGACGAAATGACATAGAGGAATTCAGAATTTTAGCTACTGATCACATCCTGATCGGTCCCCAGACCGATCAGGGAGGCTTCTGATCGGTCCCCAGACCGATCAGGGAGCATCCAGACCGATCCAGAGCCATTCAGTCCGATCCAGAGCCATTCAGTCCGATCAATAGTTGTCCAAATGCGATCGGATGCGCGGATCATCACACCCCTCCACTTGAATCTGGCAACGACGATTGATGGAGTTTCTTTGCAAGTGATCTCAGCCACTCATCAGAGGAAATCAAGGGTGGAAAGGAGAAGTAGAAAAGGGGGTTAGTGCAGCAAAAGAGGGGGATCTCATCATCCAATCACGCACACACGCGGCTAGGTTCCTCTCTACCACACAGCGCCGGCCGGAGCACCCACCTTCCACCTCATCTCCTCACCACCTACGGCCGGTCGCACCTCGTTCTCGATCCCTCTCAGCGAACACAAGGGAACCCTAGACGCAACTACCTCTCCCCTTCAACCACCTCTTCACAGCAGCTCTTCATCAGCAGTCCTTCATTTCTGTTTCTTCTTCACAGCAGCAGCTCTTCCCATCACAGATTCTGCAGCAGTTCTTCACAGCAGTTTTTCACAGCTTTCCTTCATCATCCGGAGATCCATAGCCTCCAGAGATTTGGTTGTTTGTTTCATATAGTGGGATGTTTCTTGCTTATGATGAATGCTTGTATTTAGCTTGATCTCCCATATTAGTTTGCACGTACTTTTGTTATTTTGATCCATGCTCGCAAGTTGTTTGACAAAATGCTTATTCCAATAGTTAGGTTTAAATTCTTTGTATTTTCTTTTGCTTAATCCTTTCTTGTCTTATCCCTTTCAATGTCTTTAAGTTTTTGTCTTTAATTGAATGCAATTAGATTAGTGTAGGTTCCGTTAATGCTTTACTTTATGTTGCTTTTCATTTCCTTGCAAGTATAGTTTAGATTAGATTAGATCTTCTTTACTCGTATTGTCTTTCATTAATTAGGATTAGATTTCGTACTTGCTTTGCTATTTTATTTCGTAGTCTTAGCTTTCAAATCCAAACCCCAGTTTCATATCAAAAAAAAACCAAAAGTAATAATTGGGAATCCTAGGATTATTAACCTATCATTACATTCCTTGAGAGAGACGACTCGAGTTACTCTATACTACATTAGTTTAGAGGAATTCGATATTTTAATTGTATTTGAAACCGTAACACGACTACAACGGTTATCAGACGTCCGATTCGGGAACTCCGGGTCAGGAACTCCGGACAACCGATTCGGGAATTCCAGTTCGGGACTCTAGTTCGAGAAGACCGGTTCGAGAAGACCGGTTCGGGACAACCGATTCGGGAACTCCGGGTCAGGAACTCTAGTTCGGGGAAACTTGTTCGAGAAGTCCGATTTGGAAAATTTTGTTATGGAATTCTATTCGAAAGTCTGTATTCTGCATACAAGGCAGTTCAGGCTACTCAACCGCTAAGTTGAAATTATTTTATAATTTCAATTTATGTTTAAACTCTTCGATAGTATCTATAGTATCTCCTACCTATACAATTATGATTTTATGCACTATGAATAAATTACATGATTATTTGATTTAATTAGTTCTATCATAGGATCAACTCACCTAAGTGATGAAGACAGTGCAAATATGATTATGCACTATGAATAAATTGCACTAATTATTATTTTTACTAAAAACGACAATATTGTTAGTTGTAAAAGCAATTAACCAAAATTATTCTCCATTAATAAATTTTCATTATCATGTCTATTAGTTCATTATCAAGAGATAATTTTTTAGTGATGATTGATTAACATAAGTGATGGGGTTGAATACCCCAAGGCGGACATGTGGACTGAAAAAGCTGAGTGGCAAGATATAACGAGTCTGAGTGACTCCCTTTCGGAGCCCCTGAGACCCTCTCGGGAGAAGGACCCTCCGGGGCCCCCCGCGGTAAACACGCCCCGGGGATCAGATCAGAAAACCCCTCCCCGGGATCACCCTCGGAAGTCGAGTCCCGAGATCACCTCGGGGAAGCGGAGCGCCCGGGGCCTCCCGGGCCAGAAGACCTCGAGATCACCTCGGGGGAGCGGAGCCCAAGAAGCATACGACTTCAAATAGCGGTCCCCCTTTTCTCGGATCTGCGGATAATCATCCCCCTTATCGCGGAGCCATCATGACCCTTAAATGTCGTAACGGGCCGAACTTGATGACGGCGTGGACCGTTTCTAAGGTTATCCGGTAACTGACGAACGAGGGGACGTGGCACAAATCATGGGGACGCACGAAGGCAGCCGCCGTAGATATAAAAGGTATTCTAACCCCCTCCGGTAAAGGGGTTATGCATTCTCTACTACTCATACATTTTCCTGCCTTCTACTCTTCTTCTTTATCGAGGCACTAAGTTGAGCGTCGGAGTGGGCTCCGCCGGACAACCTCCGACGTGTTCCACTAACGCTCGTGTTAATCTTGCAGGGTGCCTAGCATCCGCGTAGGCTGGACCCTGGTGACTGGCTGTCGACGTCGATTCCTTCCGGAACAAGTTTCGCGCCATCTGTGGGAAACTAGTAAAGCACCAGAAGGAGCACCGATGGCAGGGCCGGAGGAACAATCCATTGTCCTGGCGACGAAGGAATTGGATCGCTTGGTAGCCAACGCCATCAAAGAAGCACTCGAGCAGCACCAAATCGAGCAAGCCGCCTCGCAGTGAGGAGCTCCTACACGGGAGGAGATCCCTAGAGTCTCCATCTCGCACTCGCGAAGATCCGTCACACCATTGGGGCGACAGGATGGAGTAGCCCCTGACCCCCGGAGAGACTCTCCCGGAGATATCGAGAAAGGCAACTCGGTAGCATCTAGCGCACTGAGACGTGAAGGTGGACAGGGGAAGGGAGAGGAACTTAAGTCCTCCCCTAAGGCTCCTTCTACTCCCTTCTCGTCGGAGATTGTGGAACACCCCATGCCGAAGCAGTTTTGCGGGCCGAGGATAGCCGAATACGATGGGAAGGCAGACCTGGAGGATCACGTCTGTGTTGGGTTCTCCCGGCACAAAAACATAAAACGCAGCGAAAACAAGAACCCTCGAGTGATCCATGCGAAAGAAAAACTCGTACAAAGCTCATCTATCTAATAGATCTATCTAAAGTGTATACCTTTGGAGCGTGCCCTTTGCTTATCCCGCTCGTCCAAGATGCGCCGGATCTCTTGTACGTTCAAGTGTCCGTGCCTATATTCGTATCCATACGAACACAATCTCTCAACTTCGGGAGAACTACTTTAGTTGTGCTAGCAACTTGAGGTAGCTCGCAGAATACCAAGAACCCTACAATAGGGTTTCGCCCAAAAGAGGAAGATGAGGGAGGGAAGAAGAAAGGGAAGAAGCTAAGGCAAGAAGACCTCATCCAAAGTCACAAGGCCCTCTTTTATAATCATCCCATGAATATGAAGAGGTTTGTGTCTCTTTGGCTTTCTTCATTAATACCAATAAAGAGCACATCTTTTCATGTGGCTCTTTATCTTTTCCTATGCAAAAAAAGAATCTTTTATTTTCCCTTCATTAAACACTTTATGAATTTTCTTTGTAATTCCGACCGGGCCTCTCAGGCTTCCGACTAGGTCTCCCGAGTGCCGAGCCCCGACCCAGTCTGTCGAGCTCCAAGCTCAGTCTGTCGAGTGACGAGCTCCCAACCCAGCTGCCGAGCTCTCAGCTCAATCTGCCGAGTGCCGAGCTCCGGCCCTGTCTGCCGAGCTCCCAGCTCAGTCTGCCGAGTGCCAAGCCCCGACCCAGTCTGCCGAGCTCCCAGCTCAGTCTACCGAGTGCCAAGCCCCGACCCAGTCTGCCGAGTGTCGAGCTCCCGACCTGCGCTCCCGAGTTCCCAACTCGAGCTCCCGAACTGACCTCCCGAGTTCCTAACTCGGGCTTAGATCTCTCGAGTTCCCAACTCGAGCTTCTCGAAGCATCATGTCCTTAGTGTGTGACCCAATAGGTTCTCGTGACGTTGACAATGCACCTAAACACTTTAGACACATAAGTAATGAGCAGCATCTAGCAATGCATCATTGCTACCCAAGTAACAAGAAAAGTCGAGATCCGACTAAACCTTCGTGACTATGATAATGTATGACCTTGTCCTTCTATCCTTGATATCTAGATTGACCAATGAGGCATAGACTGTGTCATCCTCAGTCAATCTTGTGTTTCTTGATCCCCGAGTAGACTCACTCAAACAAATGAGCTCAATATCTCATATTGACTCATTCGAGCATGGTCATGCGTTTTAGTAGTCCTACTCGATCAAGGGGCCCACAGATATCACTCCCGTCATATGGGAGGGATAGATCTCATCTACATCACTCATATCCCTCCGCATAATTCATTACATACCCAGTGATCGCCTTTATAGTCCACCCTGTTACGGGTGACGTTTGACGATACCAAAGTACATAACTCCTTATGTAGGGAACCGTAGTGACTTCAGGTCTAAGGACTATTCATACTAATAATCACATGAGAAAGTTTATGACACTCATATGACAATCTATGAAACTTTCTCATGGTGGGTCAATTCAGTACACATTCTCCAATGTATACCCATGTGCCAACTTGATATCACATATCCATGACTTGTGAGCTCAAGTCATCAATTGACCTACATGCTAGTCTCCATGCATTAATATTGTCCTTGAATATTAATGCTCGACTAGGAATAGTTTAATGTAGTGTTTTCTACATCATCTCACTATCGATTCAACCAATTGATATAATGTAGATAAGAACCTACTACACAAGGACATTATTATACTTAGATATTTGGCACAAATACAAAGTAAGTATAATAATCAAACATGTCTTTATTAATAATAGAATATGATACAAAATGTCCCCAGTTAATCATCACATAATTGGCTCTAAGGCTCCTACTAACAGTCTGCAAGTTTGAAAATGCGACGCTGCTCCACCAGTACACTGACGGGGTAAAGTGCCGGGTGTTCTTGAACACCTTATCCGGAGCGGCCCAACATTGGTTCCAGAGGCTGCCCCTGGGTTCTATCAACTCCTTCATGGAGTTCAAGACTGCCTTCCTCCACCACTTTGCCAGCAGCTGTCGCTATCAGAAGACGACATTAAACTTGTTTGCTCTTAAGCAAAAATCGAAGAAACCGCTCAAGGAGTACATCCAGCGGTTCAACCGGGTGGCACAGGATATGCCAACTACAACGTCGTAGATCTCGTTAGTGCCTGCACTCAGGGGCTGGAAGAAGGAGATTTTTTCAGATCTCTAGTGAAGAAGTCACCCACCGGCTTTGACGACTTGCTAGGGCGTTCTGTCAAACACATCAATATGGAGGAGGTACAGTTCGCCCGTCGTAAGGAACTAGTCGGAGTCCCCCCTCAGGTCGTTACCCAATCCGAGAGGAGGGAACCCTCGACCCCAGCCAGAGGAAAAGACCTTCACTTAGCAAAGGACCAGTGGGCTGGCAGGCGAAAGCTGGTCGAGACAGTGGATATCAAGCAGCCGGAGCCACTGAGGAAGTATTGCGGTTTCCATGGCAGTACGACACACTTCGCCGAGGAGTGTCACGCCTTGAAGAAAAAATTTAGTGAAGAGGCAGACCCCAAACCTCGGAAGAAGTGGAAGAAGACGGGGTATCGCTGAAACTCCCCTCGGCGAAGTTTTTCTCCCAGAAGGAGGCAGTCGGGAGAAAACGAAACCCGGAGCCAGTCCCGATCTTGGTCTAGGGGAAGGAGTCGGGGGCCAACACCCAGCAGATCTCCCTCCTTAGAGAGAGACCCCCGGAAGGGCAAGGCCCCTGCGCGCGGCCCGCCCTCCGGACATGTGGGAGTTATCTCTGGGGGACCCACTGGGGGAATTCCCATCGGGTCAGAAAATCCAACACCCGGCGTCTGGAGAACTATGCAATTGGGACGAGCCGGAGCCAGGATCGTGGCCCCACGATCTCATTCGGCCCCGAAGACTTGGAAGAGGTGGAAGCTCCCCATGAGGACGCCTTGGTGATCCTCGCCCGCATTGCCAACTATGAGGTCAAGCATATCTTCGTGGATACAGGGAGTTCCATGAACATCTTGTACAAGGCTACGCTGGACCAAATGCAGATCGACGAGGAGGAACTTCTGCCGGTCTCAACCTCACTGTTTGGCTTCACCGGGTATCGAGTATAGCCGAAAGGGCAAATCACCCTATCGCTATAGTTGGGTAGCGACGTGCTCGAGAGGACTAGGAGGACACCCTTCTTGATTGTGGGCGCTCCCTCATTCTACAACGCCATCCTGGGCAGCCTGGCTCTCAGTGTCTTTCAGGCAGTGGTCTCCGTCTACCACCAAAAGATAAAATTTCCAATTGGCGATCGAGTGGCTGAAGTCAAAGAGAACCAGCTGGTGTCTCGGTGATGCTACTGTGGGGAGGTCAGAACGGAGTCCTTGAATAACCCAAAGGCGCAAGACGACTAACCAGAGGAGGCGGCCATGCACAGAAGGACGAGAACGAAAGGCTCACAAAGCAAGAGTAGGACAGCTGTCTCCAGTCGGGTCACCGCAAGTGAGATATGTGTCGCCTTCTGTGTACTTGCCCTTGTGTTCTTGTTGCCTTGCAGTGCATTTATGAAATAAAGAAACATGCTCTCGCACAAGTGCCAGTACGTCATGCAAAACCCTAATGCCTCATGGTGCAGCGGATGCCTGAGGTACTTAGGCTTGGTCTGGGTGCTGCGGACGCTCGACCAAGTAACCAAAACCCTAATATCTCGCGGTGTTGCAGATACCCGAGGTACTTAGGCTTGGTCTGGGTGCTGCGGACTCCCGACCAAGTAACCAAACCCTTAATGTCTCATGGTGCTGTGGATGACCGAGGTACTTAGGCTTGATCTGGGTGCTACGGACTCCCGACCAAGTAACCAAAACCCTAATATCTCGTGGTGCTGCGGATGCCCCGGGCATTTAGGCTTGGTCTGGGTGCTACGAACTCCCGACCAAGTAACCAAAACTCTAATGCCTCGTGGTGTTGCGGATGCCCGGGGTACTTAGGCTTGGTCTGGGTGCTACGGACTCCCGACCAAGTAACAAAAACCTTAATACCTAATGGTGCTACGGATGCCCGAGGTACTTAGGCTTGGTCTGGGAGCTACGGACTCCCGATCAAGTAACCAAAACCCTAATGCCTCGTGGATCTGCGGATGCCCGAGGTACTTATGCTTGGTCTGGGTGCTACGGACTCCCGACCAAGTAACCAAAACCCTAATGTCTCGTGGTGCTGGGGATGCCTGAGGTACTTAAGCTTGGTCTGGGTGCAACGGACTCCCAACCAAGTAACCAAACCCCTAATGCCTCGTGGTGCTGCGGATGCCCGAGGTACTTAGGCTTGGTCTGGGTGCTACGGACTCCCGACCAAGTAACCAAAACCCTAATGCCTAATGGTGCTACGGATGCCCGAGATACTTAGGCTTGGTCTAGGTGCTACGGACTCCCGACCAAGTAACCAAAACCCTAATCCCTCATGGTGTGGCGGATGCCCGAGGTACTTGTTGGAAACGAGATGGCTATAGAGGGGGGGTGAATATAGCCAGACACTCAAATCGCCCCCTCTTTTAAAAATTTCTTCCTGTGATCAGATTAGTAGCAGCGGAAACAAAATACAACAGGAAGAATAAAACAGAGAAAGGAATCCAAACCAAACAAACGCTAAGACGAAGATGTACAAGGTTCGGGGATAACTTGCCCCTACTCTTTTGCGTGCCCGTAAGGTGGGCGATCCCTTGATCATCGGCAGATCAAGCCCCGGTGAACCCGGATAAGATAGAGCCTCCTTCTCGGTGGAGAAACCTCTCCACAGATCTCACGGATGATATAACTTGAGTACAGGAGATCACACAAGAAGGAACACTCACAAAGCTCTCACAGGAATGCAACAAGATCGCTTAAGCACAAAGCAACAGAGAGCACGAACACAGCCCAGCCAAACTTCCCAAGTTTCTGTCTAGTTCGCCTCTACTCCTCTGCTTCCAGCTTCGTCACTTAAGCTCTGCTCACCATCACAAGCTTCATTAGCATCCACTGAGCCAGCCTGAACCCACTGACCTCCCTGAACACTCAGTCCACTGAAGACCTCCTCTCCAGCTGAGCCTCCGTCAGTCGCCAGCTACGTCAGTTGCCCGTTGAAGCCTGAGAATGAGAAACAACCAAACCTGCTTAACGGAAAGCCTCCCATTGACCCTCCTTGAGTGTTTGAATCACCTGCTATCACCTGCACACTCCAACAGAGGCTTAGCAATGCATATCAAAACATATCAGCAATGTATCAGAGAATCGGCAGTGAAAACAGACGCGATCAGAGCTTCTGACAGCGTATTTGAATTAAAGTTCTGCGCCTGATTGGTCACCAGACCGATCAGGAAGGACCCTGATCGGTCACCAGACCGATCCAGAAGTCTTCTGCACAGACCAATCAGGCTCCAGCCTGATCGGTCACCAGACCAATCAGGCTGCTTCCAGACCAATCAGGAGTCATCCTGATCGGTGATAGTGAGAACCTTGCGACAAATGATCGTTCACTAGACCGATCTGAGCAGTATCCCTGATCGGTCACCAGACCGATCAGGAGCAGATCAGCAGGGGAACTCAACTCACTGTTCGCTCCCTGATCGGTCACCAGACCGATCAAGAGCTGTGCAGTGAGTGAAACACACACTCCCTGATCGGTCACCAGACCGATCAGACATCGCTGGATCGGTCACCAGACCGATCCACGAAGGAGCAGCGTGCCAACTCCCTGATCGGTCACCAGACCGATCCAAGGACGCAGACCTAGCCTTCCAAGCTAGGATTTCATTCACCTTAGCCCTCCAAGTTAAGGATTTTTCAATCTAACTCTCCAAGTTGGGAATTTGCACCTAACCCTCCAAGCTAGGACTTTTCACCTAGCCCTCCAAGCTAGGACTTTTCACCCAACCCCTCCGAGTTAGACCTTCATCCAACCTAGCCCTCCAAGCTAGGCACCTGACCCTCCAAGCAAGGACTTTTTCACCTAACTCTCCAAGATGGGACTTTTCACCTAACCCTCCAAGTTAGGACTTTTCACCTAGCCCTCCAAGCTAGGACTTTTCACCTAGCCCTCCAAGCTAGGACTTTTCACCCACCTCTTCCGAATTAGGACTTTTCAACACCTGGCTTCACTCACCAGGACCCGGCTTCACTCACCGGGATTTCCAACACCTGGCTTCACTCACCAGGACCCGGCTTCACTCATCGGGATTTTCATCACCTGGCTTCACTCACCAGGACCCGGCTTCACTCACCGGGATTTTCATCACCTGGCTTCACTCACCAGGACCCGGCTTCACTCACCGGGATTTCAACCTAGCTTCCAAGCTACGACCTGGCTTCACTCACCAGGGTTTCATGCCCAGTCCCCGACCAGGACTTTAAACCAAATTCGCTCAACCAAACTTAAATCATTGTCAAACACCAAAACAACAACCGGGCCAGACTGCATCAACAATCTCCCCCTTTTTGTTATTTGACAACCTGATTTAAGTTTAGGTATCAATCAATTGAAGTCCGTTCAATTCTCATATGGGAATCATGATCCTCCTCCTATAATAACCATAAACTTAATCAGTCATTTTCTCCCCCTTTGTCAAACATCGAAAATGGTATGATTATTAAGTTTAAACATCAAACTCCCCCTCAACCAAGGGTCTTTCCCCAAACCCAAAATAATCAAAGGTAATTTTTTTTTTGAATCGCACATGAAAACATATACAGAATAATATCATGGTCAAGCATGTATATGTTTCATATAACAAGTAAGTCAAAGGATGATTTTTGAATTGTATATGATAGGCATATACCATAAATGTATCATGGCAATAATGTATATGCATCATATGGAAATAATTATCGCAGTTCCATCAGACTGATGATCGATACAGAAAAATTTCTGATGTATCTATGAACAATCAATTTTCAGAAAAATTTCTGTAATTTTGATTCATTCAAGATGAGACTGCATTAACATTCGAAATTTCATGTGAAGACATATACAGAAGTATATCATGGTCAAATACGTATATGCTTCACATGACAAGTAAGGAATGCATCTGTATCTGACACATAGTCCTGATTGGTCTCCGTGACCAACCAGGTCTGTTGATTACGTGATACAGAAGGATATCTGATTAGTCTGGGGAGCGATCAGATTTCAGAAAAATTTTGAAAACTTTGATACGTTCCTGATCAGACTGCATTAACAATTTGCATCCCATAATAGGAGAGAGGACTCTATTGATATTCGTCATTTCAGAAAAATTTCCGAAACACGACATTAAGAACAAGAGTCATGACTCAACAAACCCTTTCTTATGAATTTGAACATTCCAACATAGGTTTGTATCGAATCACTATTAAGTACCAGGTTTGTATTACTTGAACAATTTTGTGCTCCCTTAGTACCAGGTTTGTACCAATGGATGATCAAGTATCTTTCAATTGTACTTGGTTTGTATCAGATTTGTGTGTGGTATGATCATTACACTGATACAATGAGAAGAGATTGGCTTGAGGAGGTTTTGGATCAATTTGGAATGATCTGGGAGCTCCTTGATCAGAGTTGGTTTGATCGGTCACCAGACCGATCAGAAGCACCCCTGATCGGTCGGTGGACCGATTAGGGATGATACAGAATGGTTTCTGAAACTGATCAGTTTCAGAAACAAGTTCGTTTCAACTCTTAATCACTCTAATCCCTAATACAATCAGATTTACTCCCTAAATGAGTTCCATTAACCATAAATCGTTTAATCAAAACAAGCAATCTGATTTGGGTCTCTTAACTAAGCTTCATTTCATATCAAGCATTAAGAATTTCCATGGATCAATATACCATCACTAGGTTGACTGATCAATTATGTTCTAAGCATGTTCTTGGCATGATCTTGAGTTTTCAAAACAGATTTATGTCAAAGCATGATAAGTATGCTCTAAGCATGAACTTGAATGTCAAAACATGTTTGTATCAAAATTCCAAGACAGGTATGCATACCATCATTTGAACAGGAGGTTTATAATCATGGATAGCATGGATGCATTTTGATATTTATCAACATCAATACATGAATGAAGTCTATGTGTGCCAAGGCATGATCAGTGGAAAATCAAACAAGTCATGGAACTTAAAACATCATAACCTATGTGATCATGTTGTTCTTAACCAAAATTAGGTTTGTGCCAATTCCAATGGATGATCAAAATTCCAAAACATGCTTATTTCACATCATGATCAATTTAAGCTATGTGTTGATATTGTTCTTAATCAAAATGGGCATGTCATAGATTAATGTTAATCATCCAAACACCAAAGTCATGGCATACAGATCTAGGTTCAACTCCAAAATAATAAGAAAAGCTTAAGCCTAGGCCTTAAACTCATGTTCTTAGTCTAATCATATATTGTGAGATTTTCATAGTGATTTTCACAAACCATGTGTTCTTCATGTTGGCATAATACATACAAGAAAATCATGACATACTTGATCATGGAAGAACTTAAACACTAAAGTAGATTATACCATGACTAAGTACTTTAACACATGAATATCATAAAAATCACTAGCCAAGGGATTATATTGTCATAAGATCTAAAACAATGGAGCTCAAAGCATTTAATTCGAATTTCCATAACCATCCATATGAATGACAATTTTCCTTTGGTCATGGGTTTGGAGCACCAAATATCAAACTCCCATGTTGATAGATGCTCCCCCTCAAATAATGCTTATACGATTCTAAAGATAGAGGTTTTAGGTACCCAAATTTTGGGACCTAAAGAACCTTCAATCAAAGACTTTGGCACCCATGCCTTAGTCATTTTCTTTTTAATCCTAGGAACATTTGATGATCTAAAATGTGTTCTAGACATTAATGACACAAAGGTTGGTTCTTTAGGTCGGTAACTCATACCGGCCTTGTTTTAAACCGCCCTTTGGGAGTTCAAGATCATGTCTAGGGTTTTGGAGCTTGTTGAAAATTTCTCAAGAACATTCTTGAGATTTTCAACTTTGCTCTTCAAATCCTTATTTTCATTTTCAAGATCATTAACATGTAAATCATCAATTACCTCATCCTTAGAGGTTTTCAATTTTTCTACTTCTAATTTTAAGGATTTAACTTTGGCCTTAGATTTCTTAAGCATGTTTGTCAAGCAAGTTATTGTTCTATAGCACTTATCTAGCTCGGGAGAAATTACCTCTTCATCATCCGAAGATGATGAAGGCGCGGTTGAGGAGTCACTTAATTCATCACTGCTATCATTGGATGATTCTTCTAAGGCTACGAGAGCCACATGACAGTGGTTCTTTTCCTCCTCCTTCTCCTTCTTCTTCTTCCTGTCACATGCCACAAAAGCCAACCCTTTCTCCTTTAGGCTTTGGTTAGAGATCTCATGTAGTTCCATTTCACAAAATAGATCTTCTAACTTAACTAAGGAAATATCCTTGGAAACCTTGTAGGCATCCACCATGGATGACCACAAAGTATTCCTAGGGAAGGCTTTGAGTACATACCTCACTAGGTCTCTATTTTCTACCTTTTCATTTATGGAGTAGAGACCATTCAACACTTCTTTAAACCGTCCATGGAGATCACTTACTTTTTCATTTTCTCCCATGTTGAGGTTTTGGAGTTGGCTGTGAAGCAAATCCTTCTTGGCTCTCTGTGTATCTTGAGTTCCCTCATGGAGTTCAATGATTTTGTTCCACAAGTCTCTGGCAGAGGTGAAAGGACCAATCTTGATCAATTGCTCTTTGGTCATCCCACATTGTAAGGTGACCACAGCTTTAGCATTTGCTTCACCCTTTCGGATTTGCTCAGCCGACCACTTGGAAAACTCAAGCTCCTTTCCTTCATTATCCTTTGGAAGAGAAAACCCCTCCTTGACAGTGAACTACAAACTCATGTTTGTCTTTAAGTAAAACTCCATTCTTGACTTCCAATATGAAAAATCTGTGCCGTCAAAGAATGGAGGTCGATTTGTGCTGTAGCCTTCTCTTCCATCCATCTTGCTGTAAGCTCTCGGATGTTAAGCCGTGAACAGAGCCCCAAGCTCTGATACCACTTGTTGGAAACGAGATGACTATAGGGGGGGTGAATATAGCTAGACACTCAAATCGCCCCCTCTTTTAAAACTTTCTTCCTGTGATCAGATTAGTAGCAGCGGAAACAAAATACAACAGGAAGAATAAAACAGAGAAAGGAATCACAAACCAAACAAACGCTAAGACGAAGATGTACAAGGTTCGGGGATAACTTGCCCCTACTCCTTGTCATGCCCGTAAGGTGGGCGATCCCTTGATCGTCGGCAGATCAAGCCCCGGTGAACCCGGATAAGATAGAGCCTCCTTCTCGATGGAGAAACCTCTCCACAAATCTCACGGATGATATAACTTGAGTACAGGAGATCACACCAGAATGAACACTCACAAAGCTCTCACAGGAATGCAACAAGATCGCTTAAGCACAAAGCAACAGAGAGCACGAACACAGCCCAGCCAAACTTCCCAAGTTTCTATCTAGTTCGCCTCAACTCCTCTGCTTCCAGCTTCGTCACTTAAGCTCTGCTCACCATCACAAGCTTCATCAGCATCCACTGAGCCAGCCTGAACCCACTGACCTCCCTGAGCACTCAGTCCACTGAAGACCTCCTCTCCAGCTGAGCCTCCGTCAGTCGCCAGCTGCGTCAGTTGCCCGTTGAAACCTGAGAATGAGAACAACCAAACCTGCTCAACGGAAAGCCTCCCATTGACCCTCCTTGAGTGTTTGAATCACCTGCTATCACCTGCACACTCCAACAGAGGCTTAGCAATGCATATCAAAACATATCAGCAATGTATCAGAGAATCGGCAGTGAAAACAGACGCGATCAGAGCTTCTGACAGCGTATTTGAATTAAAGTTCTGCGCCTGATCGGTCACCAAACCGATCAGGAAGGACCCTGATCGGTCACCAGACCGATCCAGAAGTCTTCTGCACACTCCTGATTGGTCCCCAGACCAATCAGGCTCCTGCCTTATCGGTCACCAGACCAATCAGGCTCCAGCCTGATCGGTCACCAGACCAATCAGGCTGCTTCCAGACCAATCAGGAGTCATCCTGATCGGTGATAGTGAGAACCTTGCGACAAATGATCGTTCACTAAACCGATCTGAGCAGTATCCCTGATCGGTCACCAGACCGATCAGGAGCAGATCAGCAGGGGAACTCAACTCACTGTTCGCTCCCTGATCGGTCACCAGACCGATCAAGAGCTGTGCAGTGAGTGAAACACACACTCCCTGATCGGTCACCAGACCGATCAGACATCGCTGGATCGGTCACCAGACCGATCCACGAAGGAGCAGCGTGCCAACTCCCTGATCGGTCACCAGACCGATCCAGGGACGCAGACCTAGCCTTCCAAGCTAGGATTTCATTCACCTTTGCCCTCCAAGCTAAGGATTTTTCAATCTAACTCTCCAAGTTGGGAATTTGCACCTAACCCTCCAAGTTAGGACTTTTCACCTAGCCCTCCAAGCTAGGACTTTTCACCTAGCCCTCCAAGCTAGGACTTTTCACCCAACCCCTCCGAGTTAGACCTTCATCCAACCTAGCCCTCCAAGCTAGGCACCTGACCCTCCAAGCAAGGACTTTTTCACCTAACTCTCCAAGATGGGACTTTTCACCTAACCCTCCAAGTTAGGACTTTTCACCTAGCCCTCCAAGCTAGGACTTTTCACCTAGCCCTCCAAGCTAGGACTTTTCACCCACCTCTTCCGAATTAGGACTTTTCAACACCTGGCTTCACTCACTAGGACCTGGCTTCACTCACCGGGATTTCTAACACCTGGCTTCACTCACCAGGACCCGGCTTCACTCACCGGGATTTCCAACACCTGGCTTCACTCACCATGACCCGGCTTCACTCACCGGGATTTTCATCACCTGGCTTCACTCACCAGGACCCGGCTTCACTCACCGGGATTTCAACCTAGCTTCCAAGCTACGACCTGGCTTCACTCACCAGGGTTTCATGCCCAGTCCCCGACCAGGACTTTAAACCAAATTCGCTCAACCAAACTTAAATCATTGTCAAACACCAAAACAACAACCGGGCCAGACTGCATCAACAGTACTTAGGCTTGGTCTGAGTGCTATGGACGCCCGACCAAGTAACCAAAACTCTAATGCCTCGTGGTGTTCCGGATGCCCGAGGTACTTAAGCTTGGGCTGGGTGCGACAGACGCCCGACCACGTAGCCGAGACTCGGACGCCTCGCGGTGCTGCGGGTTCCCAAGACACTTAGGTGCTGTGGAAGTAAGGTTAACATGATCTACCCGACAAAAGGGAACAAGCAAGACATCGAAATATTAATACAAGCATGTGCACATTAAATGTGACAAATATTTTTCTTCATTTATATGAAAAATACATGGATGCCAACACCTCAGTGGAATACCAAGATATAATCAAGAGATCACTCCTCTACTCAGGCTTTTCTCTATCACTCCCGTAGAGTTGCTTGGCTCGAAACCGTCTTCTAGTAGTGGGTGAACGGGGATCCAGGCTCGTTACGGTCGAAATCCTTGAATCTTCGACCGCTGCAGAAACCTCTCGGTCCTTCATCCTCATAATCATTGACAGATGAGAACAACTGGGGGAACACATAGACGTAACAATTCCGTTCGAAGACCCCGACTATCTCTTACCGTAAATATGCATCTAACGACAAGGATGACTATAAAATTCAAAAGGAGGGGGAACAACAGCTACAACTCCTCTTCCGGTAATGACACTGCACCATCCCGGCAAACACCATCCGATGCCCAAAACTCGGGGAAACGAGCAGTTTGGAAGGGGATGACGTTTGAGGCGGGCAAGGGATGAACCGCCAGAAGACATTGGCCGCCCAAGGAGGGGCAGAAGATGAACCATCAGGAGATGCTCTTGGGCGAAACAACTGATGTCATCTCCGCTATGCTCCTCGGTGGAACACATAATATCCCTTCTGGACTCCTCGGCCAAACCCGGGGTCCCACCTCCTCCAGGATCTCCAGCGAAACCCCGGACATCATCTCTGCTATGCTCCCTGGCGAACAATGTGAAACATGTGGTTCCACCTCTGCTAGGCCCTTCGGCGAGAAACACTACGCCATCCTCCCCGGTGATGCCGACAACCCTGCCGTAAACGAGGGCGGGGGAGAGGGCACTGGCATATCGCCAAGGAATCTATCAAGAGAAAGAAGGCGAAATAGATAGGGAAGGATGGTTCACCCTTCTCCCCCTTTTTATAGTGACCACCGCCTCCCTTTGCATTTAATGTGGGCACGGTGCAAGGGCATTGATGGACGCTCACCCTGAAACGTCGCATTGATTGGTATGCCTCCGCCGTGCCTGGAAACTTGCAACCCTTTATGGGTCAATTCAATGGATTACTTGGGATGCGAAGACGATGGTTTGGAGGCCGCCAACACTCTCTAAAGAGAGGAGTCGATAGGAGCCCCACAGGGGAATAAAGGCGGGCCTAGTATTTGGGGGTTAGCTTGGGGAGATCCGTACCCAGGATTAAACCCGAAAAACTCCGATCTCTCTACTTTCTGAGCCCTTGATGCGAAGACAAATGACACAGGGAGCCAGCCGCAAAAGCATGCAAGTGACAATAAGGTAAAGAAATGTTGTCATTATAATCAAAATGTGTATATTAGGGCCAAGCTCCCGGGTAACACGTAATCCTACAACTCTTTTTCATCAGGAGGGAGCTCTTTCCAAACTCGGTCAATGTTTAGGGTTTAGGGTTTAGGGTTTAGGGTTTAGGGTTTAGGGTTCCGGAGGCAATAGGTGGGCCTTCTTCAACTGGTCAATCGCCCCGTAGAAGCCCTGCTTCAAGCGCTTCATTACCTGGGAGGCAATGATATCGCCAAACTCATCCGATTCCAGATACTTAGCCTTGAAGTCATACGAGAAGCCTCAGCAGCCCGAAAGTTGTGCACATCTGCCTCAGCAGCCTCCTTGGCACGCTATAGCTGCTCCATCTCTGCAGCCATTTTGTCTTGGTCTGCCAGAGCTTCCTTGAGCTTGTCCGAGATGACACACACTCCCGATTGTGCTTGGGCCAGATCTTTCTCGAAGACAGACAGGTGATCAGCCGCCATCAGGAGGGCATACTCCTTTTAGGCGAGCTGACACACTTAGTCCTTGACACGTTTGCTCGACCTCCTGGCCGAGGCCTCCAGAAGGCAGATATCGCCCAATAACTTCCTCTCCCTCGCTCGAAGCTGGTCCCGCTCCTGAGTCACCCGGAGCAGGTCGTTGGTGATGACCACAGCCCTCTCAGACGCCAAACGTTCCCGGTGCCGGGAACTCTGGAGGGAGGACTCCATAGCCTGCAAGGTGTCTAGCTGATGTTCCACATTCGCGCGGAGAGTTTTGCTGACCCCTGCTTGCATAAGTCCCGCCCGGTGTTCGTGGTCAACTGTGACCTCTGCTCTGAGGGCCCGGCGTGTCAAAGCTTCAATCTGGGGCCAGGCATACAAGTCACAGCCGATTGTCAGACAGTCTTCAGTTACCTATCATTACACCAAGGGATTATAAAAGCATACAAGAAAACATCTTATGCATCAGGAACACATACCTTCAGAAGAGACTCGCGGAGAGTGGTGAGCGGCCCCGCCGAGACTCGCACGGCTGCCCCCCTCCTGAGACCTCGAGGTGTCAACCCGACTCTTAGAAAGCAATGAGCCCCTACGCGGAGGAAGTGGTTGTACAGCAAGAGCTCCGGGGGGCAGGGTAGAAGGGCCAGAATCACCCTTCTCGGAGCTGAAAGTCCTCTCAAAAGAGGGTTCTTCGGCAGGAACCTCCTTCAACTGCACTGGGGGGAAAGATTGCATGGAAGCCTCCAATGCCGCATCTAGCCTCTTTTAAAGGAGGTCGAGTTGCATTCGATATTGGGTAGACAATACTTTCTTACCTTTAGGAGCCTCGACATGGTCAATTGAAGGAGGGTCGGAGCCCTGGGCACCGACCTCCAAAACACCCGCCGACAGAACGGGAGAAGATAGGGGAATGTATTCATCAAAGGAGAAGCATCCTCCTCAGAGACCGAGGGAAGGGTGCTGGAGCCACCGGAGCGTAGCCTTTTCTATCAGGGACCCGAGCCTTCCGGAACCCGCCTCTTCTGCCGACCCGTGAAGCGGGCTGTCAAAGGGGTAGTGGGAGGTCGGGACTCATCAACGAGCCCCTCCAGATGGACAGGAGTCGGGGGCGAGTCACCCTCTGAAGGGAAGTCCGCCCGAGGGTCAAGCGACGGACTAGAAGTCCCCTGGTTCGTAATTAGCAGAGGCGCAGTTGTAACCTCTGCCCTTGCCAGAGAGGCAGGCCCACGGGACGATTTGACAGCTCCCTCCGAAGACTCGGCGGACACAGAGGGTGCATCAGGAGAGGCAGGGGGAGGAGCCAGCGCCTTCTTGTTGGCCTCCTCCCACTTGATCAGTCGGTTCATTGCTCTCGAAATCATGAGTTCCTCTGCAAGGACCATGCAGGCAGATATCAGTTAGAACTAACAGACATTGATGAAAAAAGTTAAACGTATCAAGGCGGGGGCTAATCTGGGTCACTTTGGGGCTAAGGCTCGCTCGGTACATGAGCTCCTCACTCTGCACCAGACCCGGACCACTGAACTCCATGCTGGAGAGTATGTTCCTGGCGCGCTGATAGGCTGGGCCCTAAGAAATTCCCTAAGGAGGGAGGGGTCGGCAAATCCTCCGTCCATCGAAGAGGACTAAAGGCCTACGTAGGCAACTGGATGAAGAAGAACTTCTCTTTCCACTCCTTGTACGAGGAAGGGAGCCCTCCTAAGAACCTATAGTCAGGACATGCCAAAAAGCTAAAAGCTCCTCGCGCGCCAATCGGAAGGAAGAAAGAATGAAAAAGGCGAGGGGTCAAGGGGATATCGAAGAGCTTGAAGATGATGTACGCCCCGCCCATCTGGGCGAAGGCATTGGGAGTCATCTGGTGAAGAGGGATATCGAAGTAGGAGGTCACATTCATGAAAAAAAGGAAAAATGGGGAAGTAGAGCCCTGCCTCTACTTGCCCCAGAAAGAAGGTGAAAAAGCCTACGGGAGGCTCCACCGGTGTCTGGCCCACTTCAAGGACCACCACCGCCCTCTCAGCCGGAATGTCGTAGGCCTCAATGGCCGCCTACAATGCCTCCGCCCTCACTCTCGAAGAGGCGAACTCATACCACTCCGCTCGATAACCTTCCATGATTCCTAAGGGAAAGGACGAGAAGGAGGCAGAGGACTTATGCTAAAAAGAATCCTTAGAGAAGAAAACGAAGACGTGGTCACTCAGCCACGAAGTCAAAAGATAACTGAACGTCTTCGCCTCCCCTTCTTATACAGAGGAAGCCGCCCGCATGTGTGCAATGGGGGCAAGACACGTGGGAGGCAAGGAACTGCCACCTCGAGGCAGCGCCAGAGAACAGTCGGGGGACGTGAGCCGACTACAGCTGCGCACGTTAGTAAGAGGTAGCGAAGAGAGTAGTTGGAGCACGTGGCAACGAAGCATTCGCGAAAGGATTTCGTCACCGTCAGAGAGCGCCATGCGCCTTTAGAAGGATGGACAAACATCATTACAGTACCTTGAAAGTCATAGAAGCCTTTTTGGGAAGACAAAACCAAAAGGGGACTGCCTCAGGAACCGAGGTAAATTCTACAATCCTAGGACCCAGTATAACTGCCGAGGGATTAGTAATGGGCGCAAGTCCCACTGGTACATAGGTTTTTCATCACCACACTAGTCCGATCAGTCAGCAACACTTCCTTCGATCAGACTTGAAGAGAGGGACTTGTGATGGAGTTGAATACCCCAAGGCGGACACGTGGACTGAAGAAGTTGAGTGACAAGATATAACGAGTCTGAGCGACTCCCTTTCGGGGCCCCCGAGACCCTCTCGGGAGAAGGACCCTCCGGGGCCCCCGCGGTAAACACGCCCCAGGGATTAGATCAGAAAACCCCTCCCGGGATCACCCCGGAAGTCGGGTCCCGAGACCACCTCGGGGAAGCGGAGCGCCCGGGACCTCCCAGGCCAGAAGACCTCGAGATCACCTCGGGGGAGCGGAGCCTAAGAAGCATTCGACCTCAAGTAGCGGTCCCCCTTTTCTCGGATCTGCGGATAATCATCCCCTCTATTGCGGAGTCATCATGACCCTTAAATGTCGCAACGGGCCGAATTTGATGACGACGTGGACCGTTTCTAAGGTTATCCGGTAACCGACGAACGAGGGAACGTGACACAAATCATGGAGGCGCACGAAGGTAGCCACCGCATGTATAAAAGGTATTCTAACCCCTCCGGTAAAGGGGTTACGCATTCTCTACTACTCATATATTTTCCTACCTTCTACTCTTCTTCTCCATCGAGACACTGACTTGAGCGTCGGAGTGGACTCCGCCGGATAACCTCCGGCGTGTTCCCCTAACGCTCGAGTTAATCTCGCAGGGTGTGAAATTCCTCCCCTAATGTCAATATCTGCGTGGGCTGGACCCTGATGACTGATCGTCGACGTCGATTCCTTCCGGAATAATAAGGATACTGGATTGATAAATTTTTAGTGATGGATGATTAACATAAGAATGCTAGATTGATAATTTATTTTCGTGGTGATGAGAAATTTTCACAAGGTTGAATAGATCATCCTCTATATTGGTCAATATAAAAACATAAGTGGGATACCTGGTTTCCAAAAAAACAGAGAGTCAATTATTCCAAATTCATAATTTAGGAATCTCAATGTAAAGACTCGATTACGGTGAATTATAAAAGAATTTTCCATCGATGGATAGCGATCTAGAAAACCAAACTGGATAAATCACCATGAACATTTTCTAACTTACACTAATGGCCGATAAAAACATCAAATCGTTCATTCTCAGTTCTAAACATATACAATTTCAACTGAACAAAGTTTTCCCTTGAAATTTGAATATAACTATTATTATAACGAATCAATGTTGGGATTTGAAGACGGGAAACTTAGCAAACTGTATGCAAATTTTGATTAAGAGAAATAATATACGAATTGATTTATGTACAATAATAATTTAAATAAAAAGTGTTAAAAATTTTAAAACAATATAATAATAATTTCCGATTTTTTTATATTTTGCATAATATATAAATTTTTATTAAACACACTTAAATGATAAAACAACCCCTGGCGCACCGCGAGAAGGAAGGCGTCTCTTCGATGCCCTTTAGTCCATGAAATGCTCAGTATATTCCACCTAAAAAGATTCCGTTCAACCGTCGATGCGTTAAGTACAGCATTTCTTGCGTCTCCATCTTCTCGTCCATCATTGGATCTTCTTCCCGAATTCGATCATCCCATTGCCTTCGGTTCTTCTTCGATTGGGTTAATCGCAGAGATTCATTTGGTCAGTTTCCCGCAAACTTCTCCTTCGTTGGTTGATCGATTCTTGTTCGCCTTTTCTGATTCTGTTTAAATTTGCCTAATTTTGTTTGGCTCTGCAAACTTTGTTCTACTGTTTCTTCCTAAGAGATTGAGTGCCCAAGGTTACACTTTTAGGGAACTGAAAACCTTAAACAGTCGAAACCTTCTGATCTGAGTTCTAGTTTCTGTTCTCTGTTATCTTCTGTTCAACTCGTCACATTCGCACACTTCAATCTGTTCCAAGTTTTATTACAGAGATTACTGATTAACCAATTGGTCGATCGATTCTTGCCCACTTTCTTGGTTTCTACTGCAAAATTTGTTCTTGTGTTTCTTTGAAAGAAACAGTATCAAGATTTTGTTCCATTCACTGCATATAAACTCTCGACTAGAGATTGATCGTGTTTAGTAGATCAAATGGTAATTCAAATTTGTCCATGAATTCTTAGAGATAAAGAAACAAGAGGAAGACGTACTCAGTGTCAAGCATGGCGCCGGAGGAGGAGCAGCACCAACAGCAACAGAATCTCCAAGTGCTGAGCGCCTTGGACGCGGCGAAGACGCAATGGTACCATTTCACGGCCATCGTCGTCGCCGGAATGGGATTCTTCACCGATGCCTATGACCTCTTCTGCATCTCCCTCGTCAGCAAGCTCCTAGGCCGCATCTACTACCACGTTGATGGCTCCCCCTCCCCGGGCTCCCTTCCGCCCCACGTCTCCTCCGCCGTCAACGGCGTCGCCTTCGTTGGCACCTTCTCCGGCCAACTATTCTTCGGCTGGCTCGGCGACAAATTGGGCCGTAAGAGCGTCTACGGCATGACCCTCATCCTCATGGTCGTATGCTCCCTCGCCTCCGGCCTCTCCCTCGGCCACTCCGCTACCGGCGTCATGGCCACACTCTGCTTCTTCCGCTTCTGGCTCGGCTTCGGCATCGGCGGCGACTACCCGCTCTCGGCTACCATCATGTCGGAGTACGCCAACAAGCGCACCCGCGGAGCCTTCATTGCCGCCGTTTTCGCTATGCAGGGCTTCGGCATCCTCGCCGGCGGGACGGTCGCCATTGCCGTTTCCGCCGCGTTGGACCGCTTCTTCCCCGCTCCTCCATACTTCGTCAATCCCGCCGCCTCCACCAGTGCCGCGGCCGACTACGCCTGGCGCATCATCCTCATGTTCGGTGCCTTGCCAGCGGCTCTCACCTACTACTGGCGGATGAAGATGCCGGAGACGGCGCGGTACACCGCGCTGGTGGCGCGGGACGCGAAGCGGGCGGCCGCTGACATGGCGAACATCCTCAAGGTGGAGGTGGAGATCGAGGAGGAGCAGACGAGGGTAGAGCGCATTACGTCGAATAGCTTCGGGCTGTTCTCGAGGGAGTTCCTCCGTCGCCACGGGTTGCACCTGCTCGGTACCGCATCCACCTGGTTCCTCCTCGACGTCGCCTTCTACAGCCAGAACCTGTTCCAGAAGGACATCTTTAGCGCCGTAGGGTGGATCCCCAATGCGGCCACCATGAGCGCGCTCGGCGAGGTCTACCGCATCGCGCGGGCGCAAACCCTAATCGCCCTCTGCGGAACCGTGCCTGGCTACTGGTTCACGGTGGCATTCATCGACGTGCTCGGCCGATTCGCGATCCAGGTGCTAGGATTCTTCATGATGACCGCCTTCATGCTCGGTCTCGCTGTGCCCTACCACCACTGGACAACGGCCGGGAACCACGTTGGGTTCGTCATCATGTACGGGTTCACCTTCTTCTTCGCTAATTTTGGGCCCAACAGCACGACCTTCATCGTCCCGGCGGAGATCTTCCCCGCCAGGCTGCGATCGACGTGCCACGGCATCTCAGCGGCGGCGGGGAAGCTGGGAGCGATGGTGGGGGCGTTCGGGTTCCTGTACCTGGCGCAGAACCCGGACCCAGCGAAAACGGACGAGGGATACCCACCTGGGATCGGGGTGAGGAACTCGCTGTTCCTGCTCGCAGGCTGCAACCTTCTGGGGATGGCGTTCTCATTTCTGGTGCCAGAATCGAAGGGCAAGTCGCTGGAGGAGATCTCCGGCGAGAACGAAGGTGAGGAGGAAACGGCGGCAGATGCTGCTGCTAGTGCTAGGTACCAGAACAGAACCATGCCCGTCGCAGTGTAATAAAATAGACGGGAAATATACCGAATTTTAGAAAATAAACAACAGGAAATAAACCGAATTTTAGAATTTTTTTCTTTTAAATTTTTAATTCATTTTCCCCATCGGAATTCCGACGCGAAGAAATCAACGTGACGTCGCGATGACACCGGCCTACCGAAGTCTGAACCGGTGCGGTCTGACTCCGCTCGTCCTTCCCGTCAGCATTTAATTGCATTGAAAGTCGGTTCGATCTGCGTGGGGCGCTCGACTCCAAGCGAATCGCTCGCCGTCAATGGGCCATCCTAGGGCAGCGCCTGGCCTCCGGTAGCGTCCAGCGGTAGCGGGCCCCGTGGCTGACAGCCCTTAGTCGGTGGCCGTAGGGCGGAGATTCCGCTCGTGATAGAAGCCAACAGAGCGCGGCAGGAGCGCTCTCCTCCTCCCTAAGCAGGCACCACACGCCGTACTACATCAACCCGATTGATGGCTAGGATTCATGTAATTGCCGCCGCATCGACGGGAAGTGCTGGGCTTCGGTGAATTGAAAGGACGGATTAAAAGTAGCTAGCGGCCGCGCCGCTCCAATTGGGCTTATTTAGCCCGTGACGTCCGCGAGATTCCTCTCTCTCCTCTCGCTCTCGTCTTCTTGTCTATCGATCATACTTTGGCTCGCTCTCTTCCATTTTCTTCGTGGCGACACGAAGCCGCGCACTTCGATCTGCACTCGGTTCGCTCCGTTCTCTTGTAAGTTCTCGTGAGCCATGGCGATCTGATTGAATTTTTGCGCGATCGCACATAAATCTATCGAATGTGGATTTGGGACTGAACGTTTGATTTCTTAGCCGACGATTGAGTTTGATTTTCTCTTTTTAACTGATCTTACTCTTGATTGCTTGTTTTGCCACGAGGTAGAATTCGTCTGGATTAGATTTGTGCATTTTGTTCTATTTGTTCTTGCGCTAATAGATCTTGTATTCATCAGTTTGTTGCTGTTCGAAATTATCAGAATCGACCGGCATTTGAAAATCGATTTGATTAGATCCTGTGCTTAACTCGAATGGAGTTTCTGTTGTAAGATGTTTAGATGCTTTCAGTGCGCTCGTTGCCCTTTTGTTTGGGAGTACAATTACTTTTTAAAACAATTTCATTGAGGCTGCACAAACTCGATGGTTTTTTATGGATAAAAAATGAACCCTTTCTGCCTGATTATTTACCGCAATGACACTTGCACTGAAATGTTCGCCTTTTAAGGCTGTATTTGCATTCAGTTTGTATTTTTACCTCTACTGAAATGGGTTTTTATGAATTGATACTGCTAGAATATTAAAAATGCCCAACCACTTTAGTCTGATCAATAATTAAAGAATCAAACTTTGGCTACATTATCAAGACCATGGCACCTCTAAGATTTAAATGAAGACTTCTTTTTGCAGAGCTAAATATTGATCCTTTAGTAAATTAAAAGATCAAACTTTGTTTGCATACACAAGTCAGCATGGCACCTTCAATATTTAAATTGTTTTTTTTTAATTAGTTTGTTATTCTATTATTATTATTATTATTATTTGAATTGATACTGCTGGAATAGTAAAAATGCCAAACCACTTTAGTCTAGTAATTAAAAAAAAAATCTAATTCTGCATTATTAGATGAATTAATTGCATTTGATAACTTAGTTTAATTTCATTCCATCCTGCTGGTAAAGGTCTTTGCATATGAACAGCAGTATTCTCATGCATTTTCAGCTGGTGGTTCATATTTGAGTAGAAATATCTCGAGCCTGACACCAATCTTTAGGTGCCATTTTGATGCATTTTCAGCTGATGCAGGTTTGAACGAGTAGAAAATTCTCGAGCTTGACACCATTCTATTAGGCGCCATATGAACATTTTCCACTGGCAGATAGTAAATACTTATATTCGATGATTATGTACGAGCAAGATTCTGAAATTCATCGCTGGGGTCTCGACTTTCTTAATTGTGACCTGTTTTCTGTTTCTCCATACTGTGGAGTCAACACCCAAAATGATCCTGATTTCTATGATAATAGTTATGTTGGACATGCTCACATTGGTACTGAATGTACGACTGTTGAGTACGATGAGATTATGGCACATGCTCTTCAGGAAGAACTTTCTCAACTTGCTGTTGCTGATGCTTCAGGCTCTGCTCATGGAGAAGATGAATGCTCGCAAGTATCAGTTCTTACACAAGATTGGTTTACAAGAAATTACGTTTCAGGTTGGGGGATGACTCTATAGTTGGTGGTGATATAAATATTAACACGAACTTGTCATGGTGATTTTCCATCCTTAATCAGGGAATGAGGGTAATCATGATGATGATGAGGATACAGAACCCACCAGCTCATGTTCTAGTCCTGGAGAGAACTCTAATGAAGAGGAGCAATGGATATTAGAATTAACTGATGAATACTTGGAGATTGATGGTGAAGTTGGTAAAAGGTTGAATCAAATGATCTCAATTCCTGTAAGTTACATAATTTATTAAGTAAATTTGTAGAAGCGTCAAGCCTAGAATAACAATCACTAGTCTGCACCATATGTTTGTTTGTTTTTGTCCTTGCTGAATTCAAGTGTGTGATTTCACAAATGCAATTGCAGAAATGAATTTTCAATTTGTAGTCTATTAAAAAACAAACAGAAACTGCAGTATCGATTAACAACTAAGATGATGCTTGAACATAATTTCAGGGAAAATAAAGTTTGACATGAGTTTTCAATTGAAACTCTTCAGATAGCATTTGCTTAATATTTAGTTACAGTTGTTTAGCCACTATGGTATTTGGAATTCTGGGTCAGTGCCCTATCCTTGGTTGACTGTGAATGAAGACGCTAGTAAACCACTAGTGGTTGCCCCTCGTTGATTTTGTTCGCTATTTGTTAAGATTTTGTTATTTTTCCATCAAAGAAATCAAACACTTATTACATGGAAAAGACTTGTCATTTTCCTCTCTTACTTGTTATGAACCTTCAATTTATTGAAGCCTGGCCTTTTCAGCATGTTCCTAGAATTAATGGCGAAATTCCTTCAGTTGATGAAGCCACATCAGATCATCAGAGGCTAATAGACAGGTACTCGTAATTTTAAACAATACTTAGATGAATCTCATCGCAATAGCTGTCAAACTACACTCATCCATATACCTTATGATGAATAATATTCCATGCATAGTTCCTGGAACATGTAACTACTGGATTGCCGTACATACTTCCTGGAACATTATATAATTATGAACTTTTTCTCTTCTTCCTTGACATTATTGTTTTATGTTATGTTTTCCAATTTCAGGTTACAAATGTATGATTTGGTTGAGCTGAAGGTCCAAGGAGATGGAAACTGTCAGGTTAATACTGAATCACTGTTCTTCCAATAATTCATTGTAGGTGCGGTTGACTGGAACCATTTTTTGCATATATATATTTAAAAGTTAATCTTGCACACAAGTTAGTAACAGCAACAGTGAGCTTGTTTGGTAGCCCATAAATTGCATTGCAAGGAGAGTTTAATAAGGCTGATCATATGTTCTTTTAATTACTCTAATGATAGTTGTTAGAATATTGTAAATATAGTTAGGGATAATTTGATGTATCCTAATTTGTATTTTACCTAAAATACAAATTAGTCCTTAGAATAAAATCCTTGTTGGATAACAACAAACTATTCAAAACCTTGATTAAAACTGAACCATTACATAACTTATATAGCTTATAGCCTGCAAAACCCTAATGACACAAGATAGAAAGAAAAGACCTAATTACCCCTGCAACTCACAACACTCCCCCTCAAGTTGAACATATATATCAAACATGTTTAACTTGCTAAGGGCAAAATTAAACACAGCTTGGGGTATAGCTTTTGTAAACATATCAGCAAGTTGGTCCTCAGATTTGACATAGGGCAAGCATAACTCTCCAGAATCAAGTCTCTCCCGAATAAAGTGGCGATCAATCTCGATGTGTTTGGTCCGATCATGTTGAACTGGATTATTTGCAATATTGATTGCAGCTTTATTGTCGCAGTACAGCCTGAGAGGTAATTCAGCCTTCAACCTCATGTCTTCTAATAAAAAACTCAACCATAACATTTCTGCAAGACCATGTGCTATGGCTCGATATTCTGCTTCCGCACTGGACCGTGCACAAACACTTTGTTTCTTACTTCTCCAAGTTACCAAGTTTCCTCCTAAAAAGGTGCAATAGCCAGAAGTGGATCTTCTATCATCTCTAGAACCAACCCAATCAGCATCAGAATAACATTCCACCTTCAGATTACCACCTCCCTTAAACAACAAGCCTTTTTCGGGACATGACTTTAAGTACCTCAAAATCCTGTCAACGGCCTTCATATGGATAGTTTTAGGAGCATGCATGTATTGACTCACTACACTAACAGCGTAGGTAATGTCAGGCCTAGTCATAGACAAATAGAGTAATTTTCCAACCAACCTTTGATATGTTCCCTTTTCCAGATTTGTAAGATCTTCCCCATTAGAACTAGTAAGATCATGACTTACTTCTATAGGAGTCGATGCTGGCCGACAACCCAACTTCCCTGTCTCCTTGAGCAAATCCAACACATATTTTCTTTGACATATATATATTCCCTCCTGAGATCGAGCTACTTCAATACCAAGGAAGTACTTCAATACTCCTAGATCTTTAATTTCAAACTCTTATATTAACTTGGACTTAAGAGCCTGGATTTCAACCTCATCATCACCTGTGATTATCATATCATCCACGTAAACCAAAAGAATTGTAGTTTTGTCCTCTTTCTTCTTCACAAAGAGTGTATGATCAGCATTCCCTTGTCTAAAGCGAAATAATGTCATGGCTTTGCAGAACCTATCAAACCATGCTCTGGGTGATTGTTTAAGTCCATACAAAGCCTTTATCAGTCTGCAAATCTTCCCTTTTGTTTCAATTCCAGGAGGTGGTAACATGTAGACCTCTTCGTGAAGGTTGCCATTCAAAAAAGCATTTTTCACATCTAGCTGAAATAGCGGCCAATCATACTGAGAGGCAAGAGAAAGAATCACCCTGACTGATTTGAGTTTTGCAACTGGAGCGAAGGTCTCCAAATAATCCACCCCATATGTTTGAGTGAATCCCTTGGCCACAAGTCTGGCTTTATATCTAACCACTTTACCCTCTGAGTTATACTTGATAGCATAGACCCATTTAGAACCAACCAAGTTCTTCCCCTTTGGGGGATCTACTAATTCCCAAGTACCATTTTTATTAAGAGCATCCACTTCTTCATTCATTGCTTTCAGCCACCTTGAGTCCCTTACAGCTTCATGATAAGAAGAAGGTATGGTATAGTTTGATAGCTGTGAAATAAAGACATGATATGAAGAAGACAAACGAGAATAAGAAACGTGGTTAGAAATAGGATGTTGAGTACATGACCTGACCCCCTTCCTAACAGCAATTGGAAGGTCCAACTCATTCATGTTTAGGGGTGCAATTGGTTCACCCAATGAGGATACAGGATCAGGAGCCAAAGCTTCCGATTCAGCTAGCCGATCAGTAGTAGGTCCTTGCTTATGTCTTCGTCGCTTGTAAGTAATAATTTCTTGTGAAACCTGCGAGCCCAGTAATGAAGCATCATCTTTTTTTTTCATGACATCCAGTGAAATAGGAGAAGGAACCACTTGAGGAACAAGAGAAGAGGTAAGATTCTCCCCCTGAGGACGAGTCTGGGGAGAATAATAGGACTCGGACTCAAAAAAGGTAACATCTTTCAAGACATATCTAGTCCTAGTAACAGGATCAAAGCATTTGTAGCCTTTCTGACAAGTGGAATACCCTAGAAAAATTCCCCGTATAGAGCGAGGATCAAGCTTAGAGGATTTAGGACCAAGAACATGAATAAACAGAGGGAGCCAAATACCCGAGGTGTAGGGAGAACAATGTTATGTCAGGACGAAGAATAGTGAGAGGGGACCGATACCCGAGACCTTTTGATGGTAGACGATTAATGATATAAGCAGCAGCAAGAACAGCATCTGCCCAAAAATATTTGGGTAAATGACGTTGAAACAATAATGCACGTGCTGTTTCAAGGATATGACGATTTTTCCTCTCAGCCACTCCATTTTGCTGTGGTGTGTAGGGATAAGATGACTTATGAAGAATTCCTGAATCCTCTAGAAAAGTATTTAGGGATTGTGCAAAATATTCCCGTGCATTATCAGATCTAAGAGTTTTCACTTGTGTGTGAAATTGAGTTTCAACCATTTTGCAGTAATGTTGAATGAGTCGAGGAACTTCATCTCTACCTCTCATCAAATAAAGCCATGTACAGTGGGTGTAATCATCAATAAAGAAATAAAGTATCGATAGCCATCCAAAGAAGGCACGGAAGAGGGACCCACACATCTGAATGAACAAGGTCAAATGGAGACGAACTTTTTTTCATGGACACAGAAAAATGAGTTCTACAATGTTTGGATAACTGATAACTTCACATTTAAGAGACTCAAGAGAAACAAAAGAAAAAAATTAGGAAATAGGACCTTTAATGACTGAAAGATAAATCTCCCAAACGAGAATGCCATAACAAGATTTCTTGATGCTTATTTTTCTGAACACTGGACTGTAGACTTCAGAGCAGTTGTTGTTCCACCATGATAGTAATAAAGACCTCCTACCTCACGGCCAGTCCCAATCGTTTGCTTGGTCTCGAGATCCTGAAAGACACAATGATCAGGGGAAAAAGGTACTGAGCAGTGTAGTTGTTTAGTAATACTACTAACAGAAAGTAAATTCAGAGAAATGGAAGGGACATGAAGTGCAGAGGATAGGATAAAGTGGTCTGCCAGTTGTATGAAACCTTTTCCAGCCACAGTAGCTTTGGTGCCATCAGCGATGCTCACTTTATCCTGCCCAGAAGACAAAGAGTAGGAAATAAAGGAATTAGCAAGATTTGTCATATGATCCGTAGCTCCTGAGTCAATGACCCAGGGGATACAAGATCTTGACGCATCAATACTTAATTCCAGACCACGGATACCTGTGTGCGCTTGAGACGAATTGGCAGCGGATGAAGTCTGAAGTCGCGATAAAGGTGTTGAAGATTGACAATATCAGTAGATGACAACTCAATATTAGAAGGTACCGAGGAATTAGTAGTCTCCCCATCCATTAATTTCTGGCAGCAAGATTCCCACGACTAGACACCTTCTTGTCACTGTATTTGAATTTTTCAGGTTTTTTTCTGGATATTTCTCCCAACAAAAATCTGAATCATGATTAGTCTTTTGCAATGCCGACAAAATTTTCCACCTTTTCCTTTCGTTCCCCCAGATTTGAACTTGTTAGTAGAACCAGCAAAAGCAGATATCTCCCCAATTGGAGTGCTTGCTGTAGAAATATTCCCTTTGTTGGTCATGGTTCTTCTCCTGCCTTCCTCACTCAGAATTTTATAGTAAACTTGTTCTAGAGAGGGAGTAGGATCAAGACTAAGAATTGTCCTTTTAAATTTTCAAACTCTGCATGAAGCCCATCAAGAAACTTAATGATTCTGTCCTTCTCCAGAAGCTTCAGATATCTCTGATGATCATCAATAGAAATCCAATTGTCCATCCTGTAGTAGTCAAACTCATCCACAACCCTTTTAGAGCAGCAAAATAATTTGTAACAGACATAGAACCTTGCTCAAGTTTAAAAATTTGACTACTTATCTGATAAGTACGCACATATCATGCTTGCGCCCATACATCTGCTCCAGTGTCCTCCACATATCAACAGCTGTTTTGTTATGAAGAATGACCTGTTTGATGCCAGAACTTACAGAATTGAGTATCCAAGTCATTACCAGAATATTGTCACGCCTCCAAGTACGAAAACTGGATCTTTCTCATCTGGTTTCATTTTAGTACCATGAAGAATATCAAGTTTATCATGCCTTCAACATAAAGCTCAACTGCAACTGCCCACGACGCATAATTTTTCTCGGTCAACTTTTCCGAAGGTTATCTGAAGNTTTAATATATATCTCATGGTTATTTTACAGGGTGCTACAGTAGTTGACATGACCGTCACAATCATACTGGCTCCCGACTACGAACCCCCAGCGGTTGCTCCCATTCCTTCCATGGTAGAATGTCAAACTATTAAGATTTACAATGCTTCTTTTCATGTGTAAGCAGTTCTGCCATCTCAATTTTTGTGTGGATATTTTATGATGATATTGTACATCCAGTCAAAAGACAGTCCAGCCAGTGGCTCTGAATCAACTATCCAGAAGGCGGAGGATGCCATCAGCACCGTGCTTGCCAAGGGTTTACTGCTTGGGAAGGATGTTTTAGGAAAAGCCAAGACATTCGATGAGAAGCACCAGCTAACATCTTCTGCTATGACCAGCGTCTCAAGTTTTGATCAAAAAACTCGGCTTAGTGAAACAATAAGCACAGGAGCATCTGCTGCCAACCAGAAGGTGTTGGAAATGGACAACAGTATCAGGTTTCTGATAAGCAAGATCAGCCATTGCCGCCGCAGAGCAGACACTCAGCAATGCTGGATCAGCGGCCATGGAAAACAAGTATGTTTTTGCCGGGGTGTCGTGGATGGTAGGCGCAATCAACAAGGTAGCTAAGACTGCAAGTGAAGTTGGAACAAAAACAATGGAGAAAGCTGCAGTCAAGGAACAACAAAGGAGGCCTTCTGAAGACGATGAGGCTGAAGGCCTCCTGTCGGCCACTCCTCTAGCTTCATCTTCTGATCATCCTAACAAGCCTGAGCCTGTTCAAGGCTTGATTCTTTGAACTGGTTTCGCTGCTCCTGTATATAAATATAGGGAACTCGGTACCCATGTTGCTACAATACTTTATGGATTCCTATGAAAGAAGTCATATGTTTATTGTATTCGAAAAAATTTGAAAATTTTGGGATGAATTTTGTAAAGAAAAATTTTCGTCCCCAATTTATCATGGTCTCTCAGTATTTGGGATAAATTTATTGATTTCGTCCCAAAATTAGGGACGAATCAGTGAATTCGTCTCTGATTCTGGGACGAATTCAATAATTCGTCCCTGAATCAGGGACGAATTTTTGGATTCGTCTCAAAATCAGGGACGAATTCAAAGATTCGTCCCAGATTTAGGGACGAATTCAAAGATTCGTCCCAGATTTAGGGACGAATTCAAAGATTCGTCCCAGATTTAGGGACGAATCAATAAATTCATTCCAAAATTAGGGACGAATCCCTGATTCGTCCCAGAATCGGAGATGAGAAAAATGATGTTTTACAAAATTAACTAAATTATATTTTTGGGACAAATCTATATTCGTCCCAGATTCTGGGACGAATCATCAAATTCGTCCCAAATTCTGGGACGAATATTCAAATTCGTCCCAGATTCTGGGACGAATTTTCAAATTCGTCCCAGATTCTGGGACGAATTTGATGATTCGTCCCAGAATTTGGGACGAATTTGATGATTCGTCCCAGAATTTGGGACGAATTTGATGATTCGTCCCAGAATCTGGGACGAATAAATTTTTTCGTCCCAGATTTTGCCAACGAAACAGGTTCGTCGCAAAGTTCATATTTGTGGGTACCGAATTTTGGGACGAATTTGTTTTCGTTGCAATTTGGCAACGAATTTTGGGACGAATTTTGGGACGAATTTTATTTTCGTTGCAATTTTGGCAACGAATTTGGGGACAAAAAATTAATTTCGTCGCCAAATTCTGGGACGAATCTAGATTTTTGTCCCAGAATTTGGCGACGGCAAATCTGCAACGAAAATGTTTTTGTCGCCAAATTCGTCCCTAAATTTTCTGGGACGAATTTTTTTTTTCAAATTCGTCCCAAAATTCGTCCCAGAATCATTGTTTTTTTGTAGTGATAAATAAGAGAATTCGATATATCTATAAAATTTGATTTTATGTCTATTTCAAATTTTATAAATTCATTAGTCATTTTTTTATCAAAACCAACTTACTTAGAGTGTTAAATACGGCCAACTAGAATTAGAATTTTTTTTTCTAAACCTAAGAAGGGTAAAGTGCTTAGCACCTAACTTAGTCGATCAGTGCTTGATCAGAGTTGTTGTCGACCAGCTTTGCCACCGGACGAACCACTGGATTGGTAAGTTCTCCTTTTCCATGTTCAGGTGGTTCGTATCGCTCGGGTTGACCATGAGATTTCGATGCCACAGTTGGATCCAGAGTTGTCCTACTCGTTCCTTGCGATCAATGGCCTTGTTGGCGATGTATCTGGAAGCTAGCTGAGGTTAGCGCTTGGTTGTTGATCTACTAGATTAGGAGCAAGGGGCGGGCGATGGCACAAATTCAGGTAAGCTCAGGATTTTGTTTTATAGCTATTTCGGATTGAATAGTTGATGTTAGAGATTCAGTGCCGAGATTTGGTTTGTTGCTTGGTTTTGTTGAAATGGTAAGTTGTCATGTGTTTTGTGTGAATTGGGGGTGTTGGATTTTGGTTTTTGAATTAACGTTAGTTGATCCCATGATTTTCCCATTCCTCCACCTTGAAATGGGAAGCAGTGATTTTGTTTGCAAATGGATGTGGTTTTGATCTGTTTAAAGGTTGGAATTCAACTCAGTTCTGCTCAGGTAAGGGCTGTTGGTGGGAATCTGATTTTAGGTGGTTTCTGAGGATGTTGTTCTTGTGTTCTTGTTTGTATTGAGGGTTTTGGATTGATTTCTTTGTGTATTTCAATTCTGAGATGGTGAATCTATGGATGGGTTTGTTCTTGGAATGAAATGTGCTTTGAGAGGTATTGGTTTAGATCAGAGGTGGGCTTTGAGATTTTTGTATGCTATTGTGGTGGAGGAATTCTGCTGTGAGCTACATCTCATGGTAGAGGTTGATATTGGGGTTAATTTTGTCATCTAATGAACTCGTTTATTTGACTCATACTTGGGAGAGGACATAGTTTTGTTACTTGCCATGAGCTCGGATTTGGATGAGCATTCCTTAGTTATTAGGGCTGAACCATATTTTATAATTATTTTTGTAATTATCTCTAAGCTATGGTAATTAAAACCTTGTTTTATGTTGGGATTAATATTCATGGTGGTTCCTTAGGTGTAAGTTAAGATTAAACCTAATAAACCTAACCTTGATAACTTTGGGTTTGGAAACCTAACATGAATTTAACCTTGGTAGCTTGGAACAATTAAGGGTTAATTATTTAATTATAATTATTTAAATAAAATAGGATAATTAGGACGATTCTAATTAATTAAGATAACATGTTTACTTAAATATCACATGTTATTATAGCTAAACATTATGTCTTTGATACAAATCATTGATTGTATTTATTGTTGTTGATTATTATATGGGGGTTCTCATCGTTTACATATTCCTTTAATGGAGGCGGGTACTTCTGTTGGTGCAAGTTGCATCAATGATGTTCTTCTTTAAGTGTTTTAATATTTGACAATACACTTAAGTCAGTGATACAATGAACAGACAAAGGGGAGCAAAGGAGAAGTAAACTAAGTTGAAGAAAAGTCCTAGTTAACCTAGGTATCAAAACACTAAGTCCCGGCGAAGGGCTGCTAGGCACCTAGCGAAAGGCTGCTAGGCATCAAAACCCTAAGACCTAGCGAAGGGCTGTTGGGCACCTAGCAAAGGGCTGCTATGTTAGTATTATGAGAGAAGTGCCCTAAGGCAATCGCCTTATGATTGTAATCATTTACTTTGATAAATGAATATTCACTATTTGAGTATGCATGTTCGTGTATTTGATTGAGATCTTAAACGCATTTACTGAATGTCCGCAATACAATTCACAACATGAGAGAATTTGTGATGAATTCACAACTAGTGATTATCTCGACATGTGCAATTGTGAAGTATTGAAATTGTCCATAGTCGATGAATTGATAAAAACGGACACTATCAATTCTGTGGAGACTAGCATGGGTTATTCTCTAAACAGCTGATTCTCACTGGCTGGTGACATTGGGATGTCCGGAGATAAACATGAATGCTAATTAAGGGAACTAGTTCATTAGAGTGACTAGCTGTAAAACTTCATATGGTAATTTACACATAGATATGTCAATGAAGTTCTTACTGCAGCTTAAGTGCGATGTTCCTTTGACTTGCGGTGTTCAAGTCATCTTGGTCATGAAGACTTATACTTTGACATCTTAAGCAAGCATCTCTAAGGAGGTGTGGACCCAGGATGGTTGGGTATAAGCCGAAGTGCCCGAAGATGTTTGAACAACCTACAAAGGATTCACCACTCCTTGTGAGGAGATGTATACCCAAGGCCTATCGTCGGATTGTTACTCGAAGCCTCTGGCCAAAGTATAACATGTTCCGAGTATGAATCTCTAGGAAACATGAGAGTAATTAGAATCCGTTGGACGAGAAAGACTTTACTTGGGCTAGGTGTGACGTAGTCCGCCTAGTGGGGACTGACACACATAGACCGTGTCCTGAACCAAGTGGGTATAAGATGGTGAAGGGAATGGGGCACAACTCATTATAGCTGCTGAAGGGTTTCAGAATTATTTCTGAGGTCAACCGTTGATCTTTCGATTAATTGGGGGTCATGATGTACTACTAGGTGCCACTCATGATCGTTCTATAATTGGTTGATTATAGACGACCAACATAAATCGAAAGCCTATTTAGTCACACGCACTACGAGTAATCCGAGGGATTTAAAACGAGTTGAAAATTGGATTTTCCGATCAAGAGAAATTAGTCGAATCTGAATTTATCAGAGGCGCACCGGAAGCTTAAATTGGCTAAGTCTTTTGAAGGCTTATTGGACGAATTAAATGAGTTTAATTCGTAAGGCGACGGCTTGGATTTGGCCGGCCAAAGAGGGTCCCCACCCTCTTTGGTTTGGCTGGCCATAATAAATAGGGAAACCAAATTGTTTGGTTTAAATTATAAAATAAATCAAGCGTGATTTGTTTTATAAAATTATGGATAAAGAAATTTATATAAAGAAATTTACATAAAGAAATTTATGTAAAGAAATTTATATAAAGAAATTTATTCTTTTTATGGAAATTAAAATGAACCATGGATTGGTTTATTTTATTTTATAAAATCAATTATGAATTGATTTTTCCATGATAAGAAAAATTTATATAATAAATTTCTTATAAATTTTATTCATAATAAAAGGGGAGACATGATTTTTTTATTATAAATTAAGTTATAATAAAAACTAGGCATAACAGAATAATTCATAGAAAATTTATAAGATAAATTTCTTATGAAAAAATTATTTCGTTAAAAGGAGACTTGGCGAAAAGAGGCTACTATATAAAGGTGCAAAGGCAAGGCTTGGAAATTAATTCAAGAGATCAAGGATTCTTGCCTAGCCTCTCTTCCTCTCCTTTTCTCCTTCTCCCTCTAGGGCCGGCTACCCTCTCCCTCTCCTAGGGCCGGCTACCCTCCCTTCCCATGCCGTGAGCCACCACCAAGAAGAGGCCGAAGAAGAAGAAGAAGCGGGGCGCGACTCCTTCCTTCCTCCCGGAATCCTGATTCCGTTTTTCAATTGGTGGTTAGTTTCCATCTCTCTCTCTTGATATTCTTGTCGTGCCTTTGGAGAATCTAGTAGTTTATGTCGGCACGAAACTCGTGGCTTTGCGAAGTCATCCCGAAGAGAACTCGGCGTGGACGCGAATAGAGGCGGAGCTTCCAAGGGACGCTACGGTTGGATCTCGTCCCTTACTTCGAGTTACGCGAGGTAACGAGTAAATTAGTTTGCTTTCTGCAAAATTTTAATTTATAATCATATCCACACATCATAAGGTCGCATGCTAGATACGTGGTTAAAAATAATTTGAGAAATTATTTATGCTAATTCTTCCGCTGCACGTAAATATTTTAAAATTTATGAACCCGTATCCTTGTCAACATGCACCCGGTCCCAACAGTGGTATCAGAGCCGGTTAGTGTTCGACATAATCATATAATTGTTTTGCGAAAAACTTTGTCATGATCTCAATTTTGGAAAATTTTCCAATTATGAAAACTTTCCAATTATGATAAATTTTAGATTTAGGAATTTCAAATTTTGGAAATCCTCATGAAATTTCGCAAACTTTTGAAATATCCTAGTTTCTGAAATTTTATGATAATTGTGAAAACTTCCCATCTTTGGAAACTTTTCAATTTTGAAAATTTCTTATTTTGGAAAATTTCCAATTTTGGAAATATGTAAGTTTTCTTTGTACCAGAAACTTACAATTATTCTGAAAACCTATTTTGAAATCTCGCAATTTTGGACACTTTCTTTCAAGAATGTCTAGACAAATTTATGGATTATTAATTGACAATTGAATTCTCATTGGTTTTAAATTATTAACAAAATTCTTTATTTTGGATTGAGCCTCGGGGAGCCGTCCATTTTAAAGTTAGTTGTTGTAATTTAATTTCCTATTTAGAATAAAAATTGTCATGTTTAATTTGGTTACGCCTCAGGGAGCGGACCAAATTAGATTTACAACAAATTCCTTTTTTTTGGGTATCTGAGCCTCGGGGAGCCACCCAAAGAAAATAATTTGTTGAAATTAAAAATCCATAAATAAAATATATAATCAAATCTTGGAAATTTTGAGATGATTCTCAAACGATAATTTCCTTATTTGATTTAAGAGGTGATGCTCTTACATATTGTTGTCTCCAAAATTAATTAGGAAAATGGTTTCCTATAGAGTTTTCTTAAATGAGATTTTCATGAAAATAATATGTGGTTGAATTAAGGGAATCTGTCTTACTTTAATAAGATTTGATTTAGAGAAATCAAAGTCTTAAACATATTATTTCCGAAATTGATTATGACAATTTAGGAAATTGTTTCCCAAAACAATTCCTTGAATAAAGTATGAAATTAGAATTAGGAAATCCGGTTCCTAATTCAATTAATGAGACTTGATAAATTAAGTCACATACATACTTTATTAAGGAAATCGTTAGTACATGACATAATTATATGTCATGAATGTGCTTAGAAAGGAAAGGATGAGACCCAAAACCCCTTACAAAATATTAAGGCCAACACCTTCCATTAATATGGTTAGAACCGGAGTTTTGTTTCTCGTTTGGGTTGATGGACACATCCATGCCCGGCTTGAACCTCAACATGTTCAAACCATGGAATTAGTTTATAATTAATATAGTTGAAGTCAGAGGTCAATCCTTAGTTTTGGTTGTTGGACACATCCAAGCCTGACTAAACGGTTGAATGAGCTCCAACCATATTAAAACTATTTCTTGATTAATGGGTCAGCCTTAAGCTTGGAGCATCGATTTGTTGTGCCACAGCCAAGGTCGATGTAAAGAGAGGTGCAGTTGGGTGCTATGTATATTGTTGCATACTTGTTAATGAGTTAACAACCTAATGATTTATGCAAACATTCAATTAGTTGATAGCATAATGTGATAGTTACATATATGTGATATGTAATCGGTATAATTACCTACCTTCATAGCTAAGAATAACTTGATGGCCACAGCCATGGTTGTTCTTATCTATGGTTGGATATCAACCTATTTGGAGATGTTCTTACGATCTCCCGAATTGATAAAAAGGGTTATTCAATTCGAAAAATAAATAGGATTTAATTAATGTATGTTGATGCATTCTTTATCATTCTTCTCACATAAGCTCAATTTGTACTTCTAGGATAATCACTCGATCATGTCTTCTCTGAATTTGCGTTCCATTTTGGACACCAATAAACTGACTGGGCCAAACTTCATGGACTGGCTTAGAAACCTGAGGATAGTCCTCAAGGCAGAAAAGCTTGCTTATGTCCTTGAAGAACAACTTCCCAACTGTCCTCCTGAAGATGCAACTCCAGACCAGTTTCCTTAGTTGCTCAACCTGTTGAAGACTGTAGAGCCTTCTATAAAGCAGGATCAGAAGACGATACTGTTAGTTGGTTCCTCAAAGAAAGGTTCTAAGAGGAAGCCCAAAGAACAAAATAAGGGAAGGAAGAATAAGTCAAAAAGACTGAAAAGACCCCAAAAGGCACTTGCCATCACTGTGGCAAGGAGGGCCACTGGCGAAGAAACTGCAAGGTTTATCTTGAGTCCTTGAAGAAGAAGGCATCCGATGCCCCATCCTCTTCAGGTATCATTGTTATTGAATGTCACTCTATTTCCTCAAACACCTGGGTACTTGATACTGGGTGTAGCTCACATATATGTAATGACATACAGGGGCTAAGGAATAGAAGAAGACTCGTCAAGGGAGAAGCAAATTTGCGAGTTGGAATGAAAAGGGGCGAAGGGCTGTTGGGCACCTAGCAAAGGGCTGCTATGTTAGTATTATGAGAGAAGTGTCCTAAGGCAATCGCCTTATGATTGTAATCATTTACTTTGATAAATGAATATTCACTATTTGAGTATGCATGTTCGTGTATTTGATTGAGATCTTAAACTCATTTACTGAATGTCCGCAATACAATTCACAGCATGAGAGAATTTGTGATGAATTCACAACTAGTGATTATCTCTACATGTGCAATTGTGAAGTATTGAAATTGTCCCTAGTCGATGAATTGATAAAAACGGACACTATCAATTCTGTGGAGACTAGCATGTGTTATTCTCTAAACAACTGATTCTCACTTGCTGGTGACATTGGGATGTCCGGAGATAAACATGAATGCTAGTTAAGGGAACTAGTTCATTGGAGTGACTAGCTGTAAAACTTCATATGGTAATCTACACATAGATATGTCAATGAAGTTCTTACTGCAGCTTAAGTGCGATGTTCCTTTGACTTGCGGTGTTCAAGTCATCTTGGTCATGAAGACTTATACTTTGACATCTTAAGCAAGCATCTCTAAGGAGGTGTGGACCCAGGATGGTTGGGTATAAGCCGAAGTGCCCGAAGATGTTTGAACAGCCTACAAAGGATTCACCACTCCTTGCGAGGAGATGTATACCCAAGGCCTATCGTCGGATTGTTACTCGAAGCCTTTGGCCAGAGTATAACATGTTCCGAGTATAAATCTCTAGGAAACATGAGAGTAATTAGAATTCGTTGGATGAGAAAGACATTACTTGGGCTAGGTGTGACGTAGTCCGCCTAGTGGGGACTGACACACATAGACCGTGTCCTGAACCAAGTGGGTATAAGATGGTGAAGGGAATGGGGCACAACTCATTATAGCTGCTGAAGGGTTTCAGAATTATTTCTGAGGTCAACCATTGATCTTTCGATTAATTGGGGGTCATGATGTACTACTAGGTGCCACTCATGATCGTTCTATAATTGGTTGATTATAGACGGCCAACATAAATCGAAAGCCTATTTAGTCACACGCACTACGAGTAATCCGAGGGATTTAAAACGAGTTGAAAATTAGATTTTCCGATCAAGATAAATAAGTCGAATCTGAATTTATCAGAGGCGCACCGGAAGCTTAAATTGGCTAAGTCTTTTGAAGGCTTATTGGACGAATTAAATGAGTTTAATTCGTAAGGCGACGACTTGGATTTGGCCGGCCAAAGAGGGTCCCCACCCTCTTTGGTTTGGCCGGCCATAATAAATAGGGAAACCAAATTGTTTGGTTTAAATTATAAAATAAATCAAGCGTGATTTGTTTTATAAAATTATGGATAAAGAAATTTATATAAAGAAATTTACATAAAGAAATTTATGTAAAGAAATTTATATAAAGAAATTTATAGAAATTTATTCTTTTTATGGAAATTAAAATGAACCATGGATTGATTTATTTTATTTTATAAAATCAATTATGAATTGATTTTTCCATGATAAGAAAAATTTATATAATAAATTTCTTGTAAATTTTATTCCATAATAAAAGGGGAGACATGATTGTTTTTATTATAAATTAAGTTATAATAAAAACTAGGCATAACAGAATAATTCATAAAAAATTTATAAGATAAATTTCTTATGAAAAAATTATTCCGTTAAAAGGAGACTTGGCGAAAAGAGGCTACTATATAAAGGTGCAAAGACAAGGCTTGGAAATTAATTCAAGAGATCAAGGATTCTTGCCTAGCCTCTCTTCCTCTCCTTTTCTCCTTCTCCCTCTAGGGCCGGCTACCCTCTCCCTCTCCTAGGGTCGGCTACCCTCCCTTCCCATGCCATGAGCCACCACCAAGAAGAGGCCGAAGAAGAAGAAGAAGCGGGGCGACTCCTTCCTTCCTCCCGGAATCCTGATTCCGTTTTCAATTAATGGTTAGTTTCCATCTCTCTCTCTTGATATTCTTGTCGTTCCTTTGGAGAATCTAGTAGTTCTTGTCGGCACAAAACTCGTAGCTTTGCGAAGTCATCCCGAAGAGAACTCGGCGTGGACGCGAATAGAGGCGGAGCTTCCAAGGGACGCTACGGTTGGATCTCGTCCCTTACTTCGAGTTACGCGAGGTAACGAGTAAATTAGTTTACTTTTTGCAAAATTTTAATTTATGATCATGTCCACACATCATAAGGTCGCATGCAAGATACGTGGTTAAAAATAATTTGAGAAATTATTTATGCTAATTCTTCAGCTGCACGTAAATATTTTAAAATTTATGAACCCGTATCCTTGTCAACATGCACCCGGTCCCAACATGCTAGCCATCGAAACCCTAAGACCTGGCGAAGGGCAGCTGGGCACTTAGCGAAGGGCTGCTAGGTATCGAAGACCTAGCGAAGGGATGCTAGGCACCTGGCGAAGGACTGCTAGGGAATGAAGACCTGGCGAAGGACTGCTAGGGAATGAAGACCTGGCGAAGGACTGCTAGGCACCTGGCGAAAGACTGCTGGGGAATGATGTCTTGGTCCAAAGGACTGAGCAACTTAGCTGAGCGATGACTAAGGACAGGAGTAGAGACGGGTCAGGGTTTGGGCGTCTCGAGGTTCGGAAGTATCGAAAGCTAAGCAAAAGTCCACCCAAAGGACTGGGTGGCAACCGTCTCCTGAAAGGAGTAGGTGAAAGGCGAGTTCTCGGGGATGGGAACTTGTGCCGGTTTGACCTAGGGTTTCGTGGAAATCCGAAGTCCGAACCAAGTCCTTAAGGTTAATATTGTATGTACATTTGCTTTGTGTTTGTGTATCTTGCAGGTACCAAGAACCGGAGACAAAGCAAGTAACCAGGCAAAAACTGTGCTGCCAGCCTTGAAGCTGGGCACCCCCATCAGTGGGGGCGCCCCATGCATCCAGGGCGCCCCCATTGATGGGGGCGCCCAAACCAAAGAAGAGAAGTGGCAGTCTTGTTTGGTAAGCAGAATAGGTTTCAAGTGGGGCACCCGGGAGGTCCGGGGCGCCCGGGTTCAAAGCTGTATTTGCAGTTTCGAGTCTGAAACATAGATAAGCCCTCATGAGGGCACCCGGGAGGTCCGGGATGCCCTGGTCAAAGGTTTTATCAGCTGCGAAGAGGTCGACGCGGGGATAAGGTTTGACCGGGTTTATCGGGGCGCCCCTAACGTCCAGGGCGCCCATAGGAAGGCTATAAAAGGGGCTTCGACCCCTCTTCTTCAGATATAACTGCGAAGTGTTATTCCGATCATTCTAACTGATGACAACGCGCTAAAGATGAGGCTCTACGACCGGGAGGCTCTAGGAGGAAGTGCGCGGCACTTCGGAGGTCCAGATCGGTCGAGCGTCAGAATTTGTGTTGTTCGATTTGCATTTATTCCGTACTTAATTTTCTGTACTTGTGCTTGTAATTGTACACTGTAAGATGGGTTTTCTCCGCCTCTGGAAATTCTGGAAAGGAGACCAATAGTGGACTCACGCTGAGTATATAGGCCTTGGACGTACTGATCCTGGGGGGTTGGAACCAAGTAAATAAATCCCACTGTGTCATTGTATTGTTATTTCTTTCTCTATTTTATTTTTCCGCTGCACTAACGCTCTGAGTAGATTGAAAGTTTTACGAAGTTTTCACGACAAGATTTTCACGGTCAATATTCACCCCCCCTCTATCGACGGCACCGGTCCTACAATTGGTATCAGAGCTGAGCCGCTCTTCACCGGACTAACCGCCGACGGAGCAACGACGCCAGGAGTTGAGGGGGAGCCCAGGGGTGAATCAGGTATAATTTAATTTTAAATGTCAAATTTTAAATTCCATGTTATTTGTTTCACATGCAGGGAGAGAGGGCACTATAAAAATTAGTGCCCTACTCGTATGATTCGATCTTCACCACCGGTGGCAAAGGAGACACCAACGCCAGGAAGCCGGAGGGACAAAAGTCACGTACAATGCTTCAAGTGCGAAAAATACGGACACTATAAGAACAAGTGTCCGGCCAAGGTACGTAAGATTTATGTTCCAAAAATTTTACAAATTCCTGCACTGTCTTTAGATAATTCAGTTAATTTTTCTGATAAATTAGATTTACTGCATAGTAAAATTAATATTTTGCATGACAAATTAGAAAATGCAGATATGACTAAAATATCATAAATTAATTATTTAATTCAGAACATTAATTCAATAATTTCTAAAATAAATTATCATAACTTTAATACTGATAATGTTAATCCTAATAATTTTATTTCTGATAACTTTAAACTTAATTCTGATTCTGATAATTTTAATTCAGATAAATCTGATAATTTTAATTCAGATAAATCTGATAATTTTAATTCAGATAAATTTAATCCTAAGGATAAATCTGAATTCAAAAATCTTAAGGATAATCCTAAATTTGAAAATCCTTTAGATAATTATGAATTCAAATTTGAAAATCCATTGTATAACTCTAAATTCAAATTTGAAAATTCTAAAGATAACTCTGAAGTTAGTGAAGATAAGTCTGGAGATAATCATAAAATTATTTTTGAGGTTAAAAATGATTTTATTAAAAATCTTGAGGATAATGAAGATGAAATTCTCCTAGATAATAACTTAATTATAGATAATCTTGAAAATTATTACAAAACTTTAACTAGTGGCCTAAATTACTCCTCCTACTTTGAGGATGTGGAGAATATGAAATTATCTAAGATTAAGACCATAATTAATAAAGTTCACAAAGATTCAAATAAATCAAAATTAATAGAAAAACTTGAAAAGATAGATAAAGATGAAGAAAAAATCTTCGAAATAATGAAAATGATGAACTTAAACCCACAACTATTAATTAATCATTTCAACCTCAATTATTCAAATATTAAATTAAATTCTAATTAAATTAAAATTAAATTAAATTCAAATTAAATTAAATACAAATTAAATTCAAATTAAATTAAATGCAAATTAAATTAAATTTAAATTAAATTAAATTCAAATTAAACATTAATTAAATCTTAATTAAATCAATTAAATTCAATTAAAATCTTAATGAAGTCAATTAAATCAATTTAATTCAAATAAAGTTAATTAATTCAATTTACTTCAAATAAATTTAACTTTAATTGATTCAAATTAACTCACTTAATTCTTGATTAATTCATAATTCAAACTTCAATTAATTCTTAATTAACTTGAAGCCAAAATAACTTAAACTCGAACTAAACTAAAACCTTACCTAAACCACAACAATTAAATTAATAAAATTAAATATGCCAAAGTGGGTTGGCATATTCGCGGGTTCACACGACATGTATCAAATCGGGAATTTGATACATTTTTAGAAACTTAAATAAAATGATTTGAATTGTTTGACTCATGCATAATTGTCATGCCATGCATTTGCTACTTCTTTTAAATATATGACATGTCATTCATAATTAAATTTTATGCATATATTAGAACGGCTATAAGAAAAAGAATAATTGAAACTTGATCAACCTAGTATTGGGTGGCGGTGAGATGATAGTACGTTAGGGAAGCCAATTCTAATAAGGTCAAGTATACTCTACTTGGTCTCTTTAGACTGGTGAAACTAGCCAAAGCTACCGATCCAAGACCCAAACTAGTTAGACCAGAAATTTTATCAAAATGAAATTTCATTTTGAAAATGAAATTTCATTAAAAGGCTTTGTCAAGGAAGGGGTTGATGATCCAATAAGGCTACGGCCAAAGAAGGCCTAGTGCCTCGCCAAGACCTGGAAGACAATTTTTGAAATTCAAATTCAAGTTACTTCTTGTCAAATTCAAATCTAACACAAGCTTCAATTAAATCTTAGAGTTAATAATAAATTAAGAAAAATGATTCAAGCATCTCACTATACACCTATAAGGCAACCATGCTTGTTGTATTGATACATCTAAAATGGGTGAGATGTTAAGGACTAATGAATTGAAAAATATTTTTCAAAATTGATAGAATATTTTCCTAAAAATATATTTTTAAAATAGTGCTTCAACATAATAATGTTTTTATGGAATTCATGCTTGTCTGATTGATTATACATATTATACATTTTTCAAAAATATATCTTTTCAAAAATTGTTTGACTCACTCAATTAGACACAAGCCTCTTAGGACAACACTAAAGTTCCTTAATGCACTTAGATAGAGTCAAACGATGTTGGGTACAGGGGGAGTGGTTTATTCTTTTTCAAAAATTATCCTTGAAAAACCACTGTCTTTTAAAACGGTTTTCGAAAACTAGGCTTTAAACACTATTACTTATGTTTTTCGAAAACTATGTCGGATAAATTAGCTTAATTTCAAAATATGTTTCAAAATTTCAAAATGCATTCCAAGAGTGTGCTTTGACTTGTTTGATTTTGATAAACCCTAATGACACAGAGGAAGGTCCACTTCATAATCTACAAGGACTCCTAGGATGTGTCAGATTTAGGGGGAGTCTAAATCAAACTTCTGAAAAAGTTTTGTGTAATTAATTGTTTTGAAATTATTAGATAATTCCTTTGATTTGAATCAAACCTTAAGACTCAGAGGAAGAACACTTGTGGTCAACAAGCTTCCCAGAACTGGGTCAAGTTTAGGGGGAGGTCAAATTAAAAGAATTATTGAATATTTCAAATGTTTTCATGCGCGGTATTTTCAAATCATTCTAAAAACATAAGTATTCTTTCGAAATACTATCATTTTTTTAAAATACCAGTATTTTCAAAAATTCATCTGGCTTTGATCAATTTAATAAAAAAAAATATATTTATCGTGAGGTTGGAAAATCTTCCAGGACACTTAGGAAAATGTCCTTGTAGTCAACAAGGTTTCCTATGATTGTGTCAGACTGGAAGATAAACCAAATCAAGTATTATGACTTCAAAAATTTATACATTTTTCAAAATATACTTACATCCTATTATTCTATTTTTCAGAAGTTATGTGACTTATGAAATTATTTTTATATTTACTTGAGTTTGTGAAATTTTCAGGACACTTAGGAAAATGTCCCTGTAGTCAACAAGGTTTCCTAGGATTGTGTCAGACTGGAAAAGAAACCTAGTCAAGTAAAATATTATGTTTTTCAAAATGCATAATACTTTTCAAAAATTACCTATATTTTTTCAAAGCCTCATCTTTTTCAAAAATTAGTTAGTACTTGCAAAATATGTATAATAGTTTTCAGAAAAACTTATACTTTTCGAAATAACTTTCCAAAAGGCATCAGATCTTTCAGTACTTGCACCTTTCAAAACTCACAGTATTCTTCCAAAAATACGGTATTTTTCTCACATGCAATATTGTTTAAGTTTTCTAAGATCAAAATACGTAAATACTGAGTTTTATGCTATGCCTTCAAAAATTTATACTAGGTATTTTTAAAAAGAACCAAATATTCTCATTATTGGCGCAAGTATTTCTGGTGGTTTTGTTTGATGTATGACAAAGGGGGAGAGGTGTGCTTAAGTTAGAATTTTTTTTTTGATTCTTACCAAAGGACCATTTGATCAAAATGTTTTTCAAAATGGGAGAGAATTCCCAGAGGATCAAAAATATATTTTCAAAACTAAGGTCATTTTTTTGTTTGATCCCAAGGATAGTAAGTTAGCCCCTTCAACCAATCTAACTTAAGTTATTGTCAAACATCAAAAAGGGGGAGATTGTTGGTGCAAGTTGCATCAATGATGTTCTTCTTTTAGTGTTTTAATATTTGACAATACACTTAAGTTAGTGATACAATGAACAGACAAAGGGGAGCAAAGGAGAAGTAAACTAAGTTGAAGAAAAGTCCTAGTTAACCTAGGTATCAAAACACTAAGTCCCGGCGAAGGGCTGCTGGGCACCTAGCGAAAGGCTGCTAGGCATCAAAACCCTAAGACCTGGCGAAGGGCTGCTGGGCACCTAGCGAAGGGCTGCTAGGCGTCGAAACCCTAAGACCTGACGAAGGGCTGCTGGGCACCTAGCGAAGGGCTGCTAGGCACCTGGCGAAGGACTGCTAGGGAATGAAGACCTGGCGAAGGACTGCTAGGCACCTGGCGAAGGACTGCTAGGGAATGAAGACCTGGCGAAGGACTGCTAGGCACTTGGCGAAGGACTGCTGGGGAATGAAGTCTTGGTCCAAAGGACTGAGCAACTTAGCTGAGCGATGACTAAGGACAGGAGTAGAGACGGGTCAGGGTTTGGGGGTCTCGAGGTTCGGAAGTATCGAAAGCTAAGCAAAAGTCCACCCAAAGGACTGGGTGACAACCGTCTCCTGAAAGGAGTAGGTGAAAGGCGAGTTCTCGGGGATGGGAACTTGTGCCAGTTTGACCTAGGGTTTCATGGAAATCCGAAGTCCGAACCAAGTCCTTAAGGTTAATATTGTATGTACATTTGCTTTGTGTTTGTGTATCTTGCAGGTACCAAGAACCGGAGATAAAGCAGGTAACTAGGCAAAAATTGTGCTGCCAGCCTTGAAGCTGGGCGCCCCCATCAGTGGGGGCGCCCCCATGCATCCAGGGCGCCCCCATTGATGGGGGCACCCAAACCAAAGAAGAGAAGTGGCAGTCTTGTTTGGTAAGCAGAATAGGCTTCAAGCGGGGCGCCCGGGAGGTCCGGGGCGCCCGGGTTCAAAGCTGTATTTGTAGTTTCGAGTCCAAAACACAGATAAGCCCTCATGAGGGTGCCCAAGATGTCTGGGGTGCCCTGGTCAAAGGTTTTATCAGCTACGAAGAGGTCGACGCGGGGATAAGGTTTGACCGGGTTTATCGGGGTGCCCCCAACGTCCAGGGCGCCCATAGGAAGCCTATAAAAGGGGCTTCGACCCCTCTGCTTCAGATATAACTGTGAAGTGTTATTTCGATCATTCTAACCGACGACAACGCACTAAAGATGAGGCTCTACGACCGGGAGGCTCTAGGAGGAAGTGCGCAGCACTTCGGAGGTCCAGATCGGTCGAGCGTCAGAATTTGTGTTGTTCGGTTTGCATTTATTCCGTACTTAATTTTCTGTACTTGTGCTTGTAATTGTACACTGTAAGACGGGTTTTCTCCGCCTCCGGAAATTCCGAAAAGGAGACCAATAGTGGACTCACGCCGAGTACATAGGCCTTGGACGTACTGACCCTGGGGGGTTGGGAACCAAGTAAATAAATCCCGCTGTGTCATTGTATTGTTATTTCTTTCTCTGTTTTATTTTTCCGCTGCACTAACGCTCTGAGTAGATTGAAAGTTTTATGAAGTTTTCACGACAAGATTTTTACAGTCGATATTCACCCCCCTCTATCGACGACACCAGTCCTACAACTTCTTGCTTGTTTTTCTAGTTCCAATTTATCTTTATTCATGTCTTATTTATATTTTTTGCAGTAGATTTTATTACTTTATATCTGCTATCGTTGTCCGTTGTTATCTTGCTTGATATTTATTGTTTGATGATCCGGAAGGAATTAACACAGACGACCGATCACCAGAGTCCAGCCCACCAGGATAATGACCAAGGGAAAAGAGATCCCGCCCTGCGAGATTAACATAAGCGTTAATAGGAACACGTCGGAGGTTTTCCGGCGGAGCCCACTCTGATGCTCAAGTCAGCACTCCAGATGATCGCAGGAAAAAGAATTAAGGAGGAGTTGTGAGTCTAGAGAGCTTAGAAAACCTCTTTACTTGGGGGTTGGAGTTCCTTATATACTTGTATGCCTGGTCGCACGTATATCCACGCTCTCCTTCACGTTCCGTGCTCTTTGGTTACTTGATAGCTCTTGTTTAACGGCTCCCGCGATTATTGAGTCTTAATTGTCGCATATAAAGGACAACAATCATCCGCCACCTTTCTTGATAGGAAATGGTAACGGGTAGTGCAGTCAGGCTATCGGGTCTATGACCTTTTGGGGCTCCACTTTCCGAGAGGGTCTAGGGAGATTTCCTCTCCCGGGAGGGCCTCAGGAGCCTATCTTCCCAGGGAGGTCTCGGGCGTATACAATCCCGAGTTGGTCTCGGGGATTTACCCTCCTGAGGTAGTCTCGGGAGTCTGCCCTCCCGAGGTGGTCTCGGGAATCTCCTCCCCGATAAGGGCTTCGGGGAGTTGTCTTCCCGAGGAGGTCTCGAGAGTCCGAGATAATCATTTAGACTCAGTGAATCCCGACACGTAGCTTCTCGCTCCACGTGTCAGCCCGAGGATGCTCATCCCCATCACAAGTCCCTCCCTTCAAGTCTAATCGAAGGAAGTGGTGGCTGACTGATTAGACTAGTGGTGCAACAAAGAGAAGCTGTGTCGCGGGGGGCCCACATATCCATTACTACTTCATTGGCGGATTGTCGGGTCCGAGGAATTGAAATATTCGTCCCTTGGTCCGAGGCAATCCCTTTGAATTAGTCTCCCTAAAAGGCTTCCGCAAACTTCGAGGGACAGCCATGATAGTTGTCTATCGTCCAATAAAAGCGCATGGGGTCTCTTAATAACTACAAAACCTCCTCGCGAATGCGCCGCCTCCACGTGTTAAAACTTCTCTCTCTGCGATCTCCTGCTGATGTGCACTACAGGACCATATCAAACGACCGCCTCGAAAGTGGCGATGCCTCGAGATGGACGTTCATTACCGTCCACGTGCCTCTCCCCCATTGTATGCACGTAGGTGGTTTCTTCCCTATAAAAAGGGAAGGCGAAGACGTTCGCCCACATTCTGGCATCGACAATCAACAGTGTTCACAGACATCGTTTTCTTCTTCTTTCGCTAAGGACTCTTTCCCCCACGTAAGTCTTCTTCGTCATTCTCATCTTCTTCCTTAGGAACCATGGTTAAGGAAACTAAGAAGGACCAGGGTAGGAAGGGAGCCTCAGAGAAAGGATACCAACTGGAGTGGTATGAGTCCGCGTCTTCTAGGGTTAGACCGGAAACCCTCCGAGCGGCCTACGAGGCCTACGACATTCCAACCGAGATGTAGGTAGAAGTCCCTAGGGTGAACCAATCACCTGTAGAGCCCTTGTAGAATTCTTTACCTTTTTCTTAGGGCAGGTAGAGTCCGCGTCTTCTCAGATGAGCGGGGTGTATATCATCTTTAAACTCTTCGACATCCCTCTCACCCTCCATTTTTTCCATTTTTTCTTCGTTCCTACTGGCTCGCGAGGGGCATTTATTACGGCGCCCCCAGGCCATAGGTTCTTAGGTGGGCTTTCTTCTTCCCATAAAGGATGGAAAAAGAGGTTTTTCTTTATTCGACTGCTCCAACGTCCCTTCAACACCCTTCGCTGGAGGGAAGACCTACCTGCCCCTCCAGATCTAGGGGACTTCTAGCAGGACCTTGTTGGGGCAATCTATGGTCCGGAGTGACCATGTGTTTTGATGTTTGGGCAAAGGGTTTAAGTTAGGTTTACCTTTGTGGTTTGATATGTGTGATTGAGTTTGCAGGACTTGGTGAGTCACACAAGGAGTACGCATCCGAGGGACGAGAGCCGAGGGAAGAGGACTCCAAGGGCAAGCTGGGGGAAGTGGACTTCAAAGGGCATACGTGAAGGATGACATGGAGGCAAGCTGAGGGCTTGCATGCGCATATGAGGGACGACAGCCGATGGAAGAGGACTTCAAGGGGCAAGCCAAGGGAGTGGACTTGAAGGCATTCGTGAAGGAGGGTCTTCGGAGTGAGGGAGAGTGAATATGTATGCTGGGCAGTCGACTGGGAATGGATCAGTCGACTGCCAATGGGGAACTCAAAACTCACAGAAAGATCAGTCGACTAGTCTGGGACCAGTCGACTGATCAGGTCAAAAATCTAGCCGTTGAGTTAGCCGTTGGCTAGCTGTTGCGGTGGGATCAGTCGGGCAATCGACTGGCAGCGACTAGTTCAGCCTTAGGCTCTATTTAAAAGAGCTCCATTTTGGCTGAGAGTCTTTGACGAAATGAGCTTGGTTAGAGCTCATTAGTAGACTTTTGTGCTCAGAAGTGTCGTTCGGGTTGTGGCGAGGTTTCTCCACCAACAAGGAGCTACACGAGTTAGCCGGAGGGCATTCGGGGAGTCATCCACCGAAGGATCGGGATCGTCCACCTTACGGACAGCCGTGGAGTAGGAGCGTCATCTCCGAACCACGTAAAGGTGACGTGTTAGCGTTTTTTTAATTTTGATTATTATTGTTTCCGCTTGCGCACGCTAACGTTGTAGGAAGAACGAATCGAAAAAGCTATTCACCCCCCTTCTAGCTTAATGGTAAGATCCTAACAAGTGGTATCAGAGCGGAGGTTCGCTCGTCTACGAACTAATCGCCGGGAGAGCAAAAAGCTAGAGGAAAATGGAATTGGAAGGTTCACTAGGATGGGATATTCGGATCCCACCTCCATACGATCGAGATGATTTCGAATATTGGAGGAAGCGATTGGAGACATGGTTCCAAATGGATTGAGATCATTGGACCGCATTGGAAGTGCCATTTGATGCTCCAACGGGCAAGAAGGGAAAACACCTTCGACCTCAGTATTGGACCAAGAGTCAAACGGAAGAAGTGGAGGTGGATAAGGAGGTAACTTGAATTGTATTAAATTATTACCTTCATATATTGTGTCAAATGTGGAAAATACAAGAATGCATATGAGCTATGGAGAAAGTGATAGCTCTACATAAAAATTCGACACAAGGACAAGGAGAAGAAGAGTCTAAGGAAGAGGGGTCATTGGTCCAAGAGAAGGAGAAGGACTAATCAGAAGTTGAGTCAAGTTCAACATCCGAAGAGGAGGAGAAAGTTGAATCGTCCACATCTTCAAGTGAGGAAGAAATAGAAGAAGTCTCCACTTCAAGAATTGAGGGGGAGAAGAGACCATCCTCAATACCGGAGCAAGAAGAAGCTTCCACCTCCATCCAAGCAAAGTCAAAGGAGCACATAATTTGCTTTGGGTGCAATCAAAAGGGACACTACAAGGACAAGTGTTATTGGGTAAGAAAAAGGAGGTAAACCCTAAACTCAATTCAAGTAATTTGAAAACTAACATGAGTTGTAGGGATGGAGCAAAGAAGGATAAGAGGCATATAAGATGCTTCACGTGTGGAGAGCTAGGGCACTACCACACCAAATGCTTAAGGAAAGGAGAACTCAAGAAATTGGAGCATTTAAGGAAATGGGAGAAGAAGAAGAAGAGAATGCCACATCAAGGGGGAGCTACAAGGGTAAGGGAGGTAATCCCTAACTTTAAGTTTAAATATAAAGCAAATTTAAACTCCTCCATGCATGATAGAAATAATGTCAATTATTTACCCATGCATAACTTTGGATTTAAATATCATGATAGGAGTAGAGTTAATATTGTAGATCAAAACCCTAGGAAAATCATGCATCATGATAAACCTAGAGCCTTTAGACTAAGGATCAAGACATAAATCCCAAGAAGGGAGATATATGCCTTAAAGGTGGGTAGGTCTAGGAATGTCCAAGGTGGACATGTTGGTTCTAGGGTTGAAAACCTAGAAAGGGAAAATCAAGCTTTAAGAGCAAAGCTTGATAAATTAGAGAAAACCCTAGAAAGATTCACTATTGGATCTAAGGGTTTAGGTATGGACAATGATAGATCGAGATTATGATACCGATCTAAGGTCTCCGGTGATAATGAAAAGAAATATGCTAGGGTAGCATATAATTATAGCAAGGAGGGAAAGTCCAAGAATGGCAAGGGGATGTCATTAAAAGGAATGAAAAAGGTCTTAACTAAGGACAAGGGGTCCAAAGTTAAGAAGGTTAAGTTTGTAGGTCAGGAGTCACCGGAGGTACACCAGTGTGACCTTGTGTTTGTAAATGAGTCACCTAGGGAGGTGGCTAAGGCTAAGAGCTCAAGGGGGAGCTCTAGGAGCCAAGTTGGGACCCATGGTTTATGGATCCCGGGAGGATTCCTCTCGGAAGTCTAGATGGGTCATGAAGTGTGCCAAGGGAGTTGGAGACAGACTTGAGTCTCAATTCGTGGGTTTTGGTATGTTGGAGTTGTGTATCATGCATGAAAATATGACATTGGGGTCATATAGCATGAAAGTTGGTTTGTGATGTGTAAATGTCATATAAATCAATGCTAGGGATGCATTGTGGCTTGGTTTGGGCAGAGACATCAAGAGGAGGTCGAAACTAGGACTTTAGGTCAAGGTTCAATTGAACCATTTAGCTAGTTTTGGGTTTTGTGTCAATCTTGAGAATGGTGATAGATACATTTTTGAGTTTATTTTTTCCAAGTAGATATGGGTACCACAAATCTCTCCACAAAATTCAAGAATTTTTGGAGATTTGTGGAACTTCTGGTGCATTTCTGAATTTGGGTCAGAAATGCTGAAATTGGGTTTTTCAGAGTATTAGTCGACTGGTAGATGGGGCAGTCGACAGATGTTGGCTGAAATGGTTTTTTAGCAATTGGAAGGTTTCAAAATGATGTAAAACAAGTGTGTAATCTTATGGGGGGTTAGTACATTGTGTTTATGATCATTAGGGGTTAAAGAATCCAATAAGAGGGAAATTGTTGGAGTCTTTTTGATGTGTGGTAAAGGGGGAGAGGTGTTGGGTTTAAGTGGGAAACCAAACACGCCTTTGCAAAAAATCCTAGGTCTAGGGGAGCTTAGGTAAAGGGGGAGTATTGTTGCTCATTTGGTGGCGTAAGGGGAACCTTGGAGAGGTTCTTAAAAAGCCTTTGTAAGTCCAATGTAGGGGGAGCCTTGGAAAGGTTTTAAAAAGCCCGATTTTGGTAAAAGTCCTAAACTCGTGGGGAGGTTGGGTGTGGGGATGCCTTGTGATAGGATCCATGCATATTTGCTATTTGTTTTCCCTAACTTAAACGTATTACCAAACATCAAAAAGGGGAGATTGTTGGGGAATCTATGGTCCGGAGTGATCATATGTTTTGATGTTTGGGCAAAGGGTTTAAGTTAGGTTTACCTTTGTGGTTTGATATGTGTGATTGAGTTTGCAGGACTTGGTGAGTCACACAAGGAGTACGCATCCGAGGGACGAGAGCCGAGGGAAGAGGACTCCAAGGGCAAGCCGGGGGAAGTGGACTTTAAAGGGCATACGTGAAGGATAGCATGGAGGCAAGCCGAGGGCTTGCGTGCGCATCTGAGGGACGACAACCGGTGGAAGAGGACTTCAAGGGGCAAGTCAAGGGAGTGGACTTGAAGGCATACGTGAAGGAGGGTCTTCGGAGTGAGGGAGAGTGAATATGTAAGTTGGGCAGTCGACTGGGAATGGATCAGTCGACTGCCAGCGGGGAACTCAAAACTCACAGAAAGATCAGTCGACTGGTCTGGGACCAGTCGACTGATCAGGTCAAAAATCTAGCCGTTGGCTAGTTGTTGCGGTGGGATCAGTCGACTACCCTGGGGGCGGTCGACTGACAGTGGCTAGTTCAGCCTTAGGCTCTATTTAAAAGAGCTCCATTTTAGCTGAGAGTCTTTGACGAAATGAACTTGGTTAGAGCTCATTAGTAGTCTTTGTGCTCAGAAGTGTCGTTCGGGTTGTGACGAGGTTTCTCCACCCACAAGGAGCTACACGAGTTAGCCGGAGGGCATCCGGGGAGTCATCCACCGAAGGATCGGGATCGCCCACCTTACGGACAGCCGTGGAGTAGGAGCGTCATCTCCGAACCACGTAAAGGTGATGTGTTAGCGTTTGTTTAATTTTGATTATTATTGTTTCCGCTTACGCACGCTAACGTTGTAGGAAGAACGAATCGAAAAAGCTATTCACCCCCTTCTAGCTTAACGCCACGATCCTAACAGACTTGGCCTACCAGCGGGCTAGGAGCCTTATGTCAAGCATGGAGTTCAGCGGCCCAGGTATGGTGCATAGTGATGAGCTTATGTACCGAGCGGGCCTTAACCCCAAAGTCACCAGCATCAACCCCAACCTCGGTAAGTTTATCTTTTTTATAAATGTGTATTAATTCTAACTGATGTTCCATTGTTTTCCTATTATAGAGGACATCATGTTATCGAGGGCGATGAATCGGTTCATCAAGTGGGATGAAGACAACAAGGAAGCTTTGGCCCCTCCCCCAACCCTTCTCACCGCCTCAGCTGACCTGGCCGAGGGGTCAGAGGAGGCTGCGAAGTTGTCCGACGAGCATGCACCACCGGAGCACATAGAGGCACCAACCGTGCTTGAGCCGACGACTGACCAAGGGACCTCGGAGCTTCCTGGCGCCCAAGAGCCTGACCTGCCCCTCGTCATCGTTGAGGTGAGAGAGACGGAGGAGAAATTAGAGCCTCAGACTAACGCCCCACCGCCGAGATTATCCCAGAGGCTCAAGCGAAAACACCCTGACACAGTTAATGAAATGGAGGAGGTTGAGGTGCATTGACCCCTGCAAGCTCCCCTCGATCCATGAGGGCCTGTCAATATCTGACGATGAGGACACGATTCCCCTGTCCCGTCGTTCCAAGCCGACGACCGCCCCAGCGACTAGAGACCATACTATCAGCGCCACCCCGGCCGACTCCTCCCACCCTTCCAAAGGCAAGAAGAAGGTGGTGCCCCCAAAGCCCCGAATGAGGCTTGACCACCTATGCAAAAAACTGGAGGCAGCATCGTCGGCGACTTCACAACCATCACTCCCTCGGTGCAATTCAAGGAAGTTCCGGTCGAGGGACATTCTTCCGAGGGGGCCTCCAGCTCCGACGAGGATGTCCCCGGCCCTTTGCCTACAACTCCGGGAGCTCCGACCATCCATCCTCTCTCTTAGCCCAGAGACTCCTCACCCTCAGCGAGCCGAGGTGATGCCCCGAGGAGACAAGGAGTCTTGGAAGGAGATGTCGTGCATTCCTCGGCCAGGCCCCTAACCAACCTCCACGAGTCTCTCTTGAAGGTAAGGGTTCCTGACTTCTTAGGTTATGTTGCTCTATGTTTTCTAACTCCTTTGTGTTGTAACAGGCTACTCAAGACTGCCTTACTGTTGGCCGCCACTTATACTCCTGGCGGGAAGTTGAGTCCCTGACCCGCCGAGCACTGAAGGTAGAGGCCAAAGCCGACCATGCCCATTGAGCGGGGCTCCTCCAAGCAGAGGTCAGTAGAGCTCTCCGGGTGAAAATGGACATCAACTGGAGACCCTGCTGGCCTTAGAGTCAACCCTACACAGTTCTCGTCATAGGGAGCGGTTGATGTCCGAGAGGGCGGTGACCCTCTCAAAGGACTTGCGCACCCTGACCGAGGAGCGGGATCAGCTTCAGGCCACGGAGAAGAAACTATCTGGGGACATTCAACTCCTAGAGACGTCCGCAGAAGTTCTAAATGAGCGAATAAAAGACCAAGCACATCAGCTCGCCTAGAAGGAAACGATGATCAAGACGTAAGCTAATCACTTGAATGGTCTCCAGGATGATGTTGCCTGAGCCCAGTCGGAAGTCTTAGCCACCTCAGAGAGGCTCAACGAGGCCTGGAAGTCAAAGACCAAATGTCTTTCGAGGTGGCACAACTGAGAGTCGCCAAGGAGGAAGTCGATGCCGCACTGCAAACCCTCAAAGCTGATGAGGCATCTCGGCCAAGAGAGACTGAGGCAGAATTCAAAGTCTGGTTCCTGGAGTCCGACGAGTTTGACGATATTCTTGCCGGACAAGTCATGAAGTGCCTAAAGCAGAGCTTCAACGGTGCCATCAACCAGCTCCAGAAGGCCCAACTCCTGAAGCCGGATGCTGACCTGAGCTTCATGAGCGTCAATCGTGTCTAGGATGAGCTTCCACCCGAAGACAAGGAGTTGTAGGAGCTTTTCCCCAGCATGGGCTACATATCTTTTGCTTCTTTATTTGTATGCTTTCCTATTTTGAACTCTCGGTGTAATTATCTATTTGAAATGGAAAGTATTTTGCATCACTTTGTCCAATCTTCTTATGGGTACTTTTTGCTCCTTATGGGTGTGGGATCGTTGTAATCGGTAGAAAGGGGGGGGTGAATAGCGATTACGTAAAATTTTTCAGAAAAAGTCAGAACGCAGCGGAAGAAACAAAAATCACAACGCTAACAAGTTTTCTTTTTACTTAGTTCAGAGTCTTTGACAGCTCCTACTCCAAGGCCCAAAGTCCTTGACTGTTTTCGTTGGGCAATTCTATATGTCACAAAAGTTTTATAGATATTTGAGTATAGAATTTTGAACAATGAAATAAACAATACCGACGACACTGGAAGGATTGTAGACTATCTTGGATGGTGTGTCGTCGATCTTGATCACTTGCGGCGCGGACGAACACGAGCACAGAAGAATTCTGAAGAGCGTTGGCGTGCTTGAGTTGCGAGAAAGCTTCTTTGCGTTGGAATGAATTGATGCTGGAAAGCAAGGGGTGAACCCCCTTTTATATAGGGTTCTCGGGCGCCTGACACGTGTCGCGGATCTGGAGCATCCCTATCTGCAGACTCGGCCAAACTCCTATCTTCTGTTCTTTGGAGCCTGGGTTCCCTAGGGCGCCTGATGGCTCACGGGCGCTTGAGCTGTTGACATGGCAACCTGCCAGCTCAGCCAACTCCCATGCTGGAAATAGCCATCTAGGGTGCCTGATACCTATCAGGCGCCTGGCTTCCCGGGCGCCTGACTCCTCTCAGGTGCCTGGGATGCAGTGGTAAAGACCTCTTCACTCCTGCAACTAGGATTAGTCTAAAAATAATATATAATATAAATAATTGAAATAGAGCACAACCGGAGCTGTCTTGGTTTTGACTTTGGATTTCAAAGTGAAACCCTAGGTCGAACCGATGCCTACTGTTCCCTCTTCCGGGGAACGTGTCCTCACCTACTCCTCTCAGGAGAAGTTACCTTTTGCCAACCGGCTCCTCCGGTTGGACTTTTGCTCGGCCTCCGAGACGCTGGATCTTGAGACACCCGTTCCTCGACCTGCCTCTACTTTTGTCCGCAACTCTCGCTCGGCTAAGACTTCTGCCCAATCTTCCGGATCAGGACTTCGTTGCCCAGTCCTCGACCAAGACTTCTTGCCCAACCCTTGGCCAGGTCTTCTTGCCCAGTCTTCGACCAAGACTTCTTGCTCAACCTTGCAGGTCAAGACTTCATGCCTAAGTGAACTAGGACTTTCCTGCACACTTGGTAAATCCATTTGATAACAACACACACTTAACTTTGAACCCTTTGTCATTATCAAAACTAGGTTCGATCTGGTGCTTCCGGCACCAACAATGGGATGCCTGTCAACGACCCGAGGAGCAAGGAAGTTGAAGAACAAGCCTTCAGCCCGAGGAGCAAGGTGGTGGGCGAACAAGCATGAAGAACAAGTGTTCTTCCCTAACACCCTAAGGAACAAGCGACAACGAGGGAGGCTCCAAATGAAGACGTGCAAGCCAGGCCGGGAGGAACGAGCAGAGACAAGCGTTGACCCAGAGGGAGGAGTTATAGCAATTGTGTTTCTTTGTATGTTGCTTTGTTGCTTTAGAATGTAGCTACCAGATGTAAACAAGAATTCTTAATGAATCCTTTTTGTTTCTTCCTTTTGTGTGCTTGGAGTCCTTTTTTTTCCATTTTACTCTGCGATCTCTTATGATGAACGACCCCCTTACGCCCTCAAACGCCTTCAGAGGTAGGGTCATTTTGTTCCTATCTAAGGATCAAGAGATCATAGCCCCCATCTAGGACCCAGGGGTCACAAGTATAGCGAGGATGACCCTCAGCTTAAGAACCCTAGAACTGGGCGGCCACAAGTGTTAGGATGTATACTAAAAGTCTTGCTTTTGTATAAGATCATCTACATTTTGAAAGAGAATCACATAATCACAGGTTGTATATTTATATTAGTATATGTATAAAATATCTGATACTTTGCATTGTAGATAACATGGTGTGTGGTGACGCACAGAAGATCATATTATTAGTTCCTTGCAGAGTATAAGAAGCGGCTCACAACCGAGATGGAGTTGGATAAACCATCGGGATGGTTGTAGTGTAATTAGATATGGTTTGTCTTAACCATAGAATTACACTAGTGCCCTTTGTGTGCATTGAGTAGGACCAAAATAGAGGTCATCCAATAAATACTGACTTTATAATTAGATTAGACCTCGATTTTATTATGGAGTACAATCTCCAAATCCTGATATAATAACGGACACGTGTATTTAATTATTGTTTCTTTGATTTACCAATGAGCGAAATTTATTCTGCTAAATCGATAGGCTCGGTAAGTTGAAAAATAATATTATCTACATGGCGTGTCATTGATTATTGACGAATCCATGTCTTGGTGAGTCGGAATGATGATGCCCCCTTCATCATGTTAAATATTGCAAGTGGACTATGATCCAACATGATGAAAAGTTGAGTGGTACTAGTCAAGGATCAAGAGGTTGACTAATTAAAATTGTCAGTAATTTAAATTAATCAACGAGTATTCGATATCTTAAACATGGGGAGATGGATGTGCTCATAATAGGTGGAGCCTATATGAAAATATGGGGGTTGGTGAGGAAGTTCGATAGGGACCCTTTAGTGGAATGAATCTCCATTAATGAATTGGATTTGAATCCATTAGCGGGCTAAGACCCTACTCCTACTCATGGTCCCTATCGTAGCACTATATATACCCCATAGGAGTCATGAAACCAAGGATAATCAATCAATCCAACTCATCCATACAAAACCCTAAGAGCCTCTTCTTCTCTCCCTCATAATTTCTCTCTCCTAGGGTATTGGGTTGTGTCGGATCAAAGGGAACGAGGGAAGAAGCTTTTCTTCTCTTTTCCATTGGGCGTGGAACTTGATCCAAGGCAACATCACCAGGTGGTGTTCGGCGGGAGAAAGAAGCGGTGGAGGGTCGCTAGCGGTGACTTCTTCAAGGAGTCTGCGACACCGGCGCTAGGAGGAAGAAGATAGAAGAAGGAGAGGTTTCATCCTCTTCTTCTTCTCCCTTTCCTCTTCATTTTCTTGTGAGCTACCATCCTCCTTGGCATGCGCATGCTGGGAGCAAGAAGGATCCTCCGGTGTCTAGAGAAGAGAAGCACATCCATCATCTCTTGGCCGCCGGCAAGGAAGAAGAGGAGAGGAGAGGTTTCGGCTAGGGTTTAGTGGGAAGAAGAGCTTTGTCTCTCTTTTTTATCTTCATCATCTTCTTCCTCCTTGGTCTACTTGGTGGATGACGCAAGGAAGAAGAAAGAGCTTCCTTCTCTTGGCCGGCGGCAACCCTAAGAGGGTTTTGGTGCAAGGAAGAAGGAAGAGGATTGAATGGTGGCCCTTGGTGACTCTGTGTCTTGGTAGCTTGTCGCCCACACGACGTCCAAGAGGGGAGGATCATATGGTAGAAGACTGCGAGGTAAAAGACGAGGTATACCTCTCTTTGGCTCCTCTTTGTTTTCTATTATTTCATGTGATATTGTGTTATTACATGTGATCTTAATTAGTTATCATAGTTTAATTATTTGTTAATTAATATTGATAATTAATTATGTCATGGATCCCGATAATAAACATAAAAACCGGCGATTCACTCATCGTCTTTTCCGTGGTCAATTGACTCGGAAAGTTATAAGGCCTTATCTTTGTGTTTGGCTAAGTTGTAACTTGAATCAATTGATACGATGACGAGACGGTCGTTTGGTAGACGGGTCTCCATTCGGATTAAATTTTTAATCTGTAGACATGGAGAGGTCTCTCATGTTCGACCCCGTGTTCGCTTAGGAAACCCGCCGAGCTATTCTATCAACAAGGAGATGACCCGACAATAAAGGAGAGCCCAAACAAAGGAGTGACCTACTCTGTAGGATCTGATGATTGTATCCCTTATCTATATTTGTGTTCTATGTTTCTTGGGGTGTAATTGCCAACGTATCTCACTCCGAAGTAGAAAGGAAACTTATTCATGTATGCTCTTCTAGCAATGATTACGTATTAGATTTACCTCCAGTGTTTGATGATGTTGCTTCATATCCGGTAGGCTTAGGGGTGTTGATGCAGTCTGACCTGATTGTTGTTTTAGTGTTGACACCGATTTAAGTTTAGGTGAGTAAGATAAGTTCGGCTTAAGTCCTGGTCGGGGGCTGGGCATGAATCCCGGTGAGTGAAGCCGGGTGATGGAAACCCCAGTGAGTGAAGCCGGGTGATGGAAACCCCGGTGAGTGAAGCCAGGTCCCGGTGAGTGTAGCCGGGTGATAGAAACCCCGGAGAGTGAAGCCAGGTCCCGGTGTGTGAAGCTGGGTGATGGAAACCCCGGTGAGTGAAGACGGGTGACGGAAAACCCGGTGAGTGAAGATGGGTCATAGCGAGTGAAGCTAGGTGAAGGAAACCCTGGTGAGTGAAGCCAGGTCCTAGCGAGGGAAGCTGTGTTGAACAAAGTCCCGGTGAGTGAAGCTAGACATGAAGTCTTGGTCCGGGGGACTGAGCATAAGTCAGCCAAGTGGCTGGAACGGTCTGGAGTCCGATCAGAAGTTGGCACGAGCTCCCTTATTAATAGATCGGTCTGGTGGCCGATCCAGGGAGTCTGATCGTTTTGGTGAACGATCAGAAAGAGAACAGAAACATTCTGTATGGTTTCTGATCGTTCTGGTAAACGATCAGAGAGATCAGAAGATTTCTGTAAGAAACCCTGATCGGTCTGTCTGACCGATCAAGGACATCTTGACCGATCAGGATGGCTCCTGATCGGTCAGGGACTGACCTGATCGGTCACTATGACCGACCATGCCCTAACCTGATCGGTCAAGTGATCGATCAGGGCTTGGCTTGGATCCCATGACCTTTTGTATGGTCTCTGATCGGTCTGATGAACGATCAAAGACCTTGATTGGTCTACGGATTGATCAGGGCATTCCTGGATCGATCAGGTAGGAGCCTGATCGGTCAGGATCTAGCCTGATCGATCATGATGACCGATCAAGGCTCGAGCTTGATCGGTCAAGTGACCGATCAGGGTTGCGAGTCGGGCCTTGGCTGACTTCTGGTCTTCCTTGTGATTGGTCAATGGACCGATCCTTGTTCTCTGATCGGTCAAGGTGATCGATCAGAGCTTCACTGGATCGATTAGGCAGGTGCTTGATCGATCAGGAGATTCACTGATCGGTCTGGGTGATCGATTAGTGTCTGATAACTTTAATTTGAATCGTTGTCAGACTTCTAATTTCACTCTGATCGCTTTTGATACATGCTGTTACCCTGCTGATTCATTGTGATTTGCTGTGCTAATCTTCTAATGAGTGTGCAGGTGATACAGGGATGACACAAACCAAGAAGGAGGGTCAATTGGTGACTTTTGCTTCGGTCAGGTTTGTATGTTTACCATTCGCAGAATTCAATGGCTTCTGGTGCGGGCTAGCAACTGTCTGGTGGAGCTGGCGACTGACCTGAGGCTCGGTTGAAGAGGATTCAGTGGACTGAGCCTAGTAGAGGTCAGTGGGTCAGTGGGTCAGTGGTGACGGAGCTGGTTGCAGACGCTCCTGGTGGTGAGCTGGTTGCAGACGCGCTGGTAATGACCTGGTGATGAGCAGAGTTTTAAGAGAAGGCTGAAGAAGAAGAGAGAGTATCTTTGCAACTTGGCAATTTTGAAACTGTAGAGAACTTCGCGGTTTGATCATCAAGCAGACACGAAGAGCTGAGTGAGAGTTCTTTCGTGAGAGTTGTGCTGGGTTGAGCTCAGTGAAGTGTTCTCTTCTTTGTGCCTTCTGTCCTAGCGCTCTGTAAGATTTCTCGAGTCTCTGTGTGCTTAATCTGATATCATTCTTGAGACTGTTGTGGAGAGGTTACTCCACTGAGAAGGAGTTCTATTCTATCCGGATTTCCGGAACTTGATCTGCCGACGATCAAGGGATCACCCACCTCACGGGCACGCCAAGGAGTAGGGGTAAGTTATCCTCGAACCTCGTACATCTCTGAGTTAACGTTTGTTCTTTCTGTATTTTGTTTATGTTTTTGTTTTTGTCTACTTGTCTTCCGCTGCTAACCCTCAAGTGCAGAAAGATCGAAAAGAAGCCAATGTTTAAGTGTCTGGCTATTCACACCCCCCTCTCTAGCCACCATCCAAGGTCCAACAAGTGGTATCAGAGCCTGGGGCTCTTTCCAACGGTCTAACACCCGAGAGCATAACAAGAATGGCTATGAGGGAAGGCTTCAGCACCGACAAACCTCCATTTTTTGATTGAGCTGACTTCCAATACTGGAGGTCAAGGATGGAATACTACCTGAAGACAGATATTGGTATATGGTTCTCTATGAAGGAGGGATTCACCCCTCCAAAAGATGTTGAGGGAAAAGAGCTGGACTCATCAAGATGGTCAGCTGAGCAAACCCGGAAGGGAGAAACTGATGTTAAGGCTGTGGTCACCCTGCAGTGTGGGATGACTAAGGAGCAACTGATCAAAGTTGGTCCCTTCACCAATGCTAAGGATTTATGGAACAAACTTATTGAACTCCATGAAGGTGTTGGTGCAGACAACACCCAAGTCAAACCTGTGTTTTGATAATGGCAAAGGGTTCAAAAGTTAAGATGTTATGTTTATCTAACATGCTACTTGAGTGTGCACATTGAAGTCCTAGCAAAGGACTGCTAGGCACCTAGTGAAGGACTGCTAGGCATATGAACCCTAAGACCTAGCGAAGGGCCGTTGGACACCTAGCGAAGGGCTGCTAGGAGTCAAAGACCTAGTGAAGGACTGCTAGGCACCAGGCGAAGGACTGCTTGGAACTGAAGACTTGGCGAAGGACTGCTGGGCACCAGGCGAAGGACTGCGTGGTACTAAAGACCTGGCGAAGGACAGCTAGGCACCTGGCAAAGGACTGTTGGGTAAAAATCCAACCGGAGGAGTCGGTTGGCAACAGGTAAATTCTCCTGAGAGGAGTAGGTGAGGACGCGCTCCCCGTCGAGGGAATAGTAGGCGTCTGTTCAACCTAGGGTTCCATTTTGGAGACCCAAAGTCAGAACCAAGACAGCTATGGTTGTATAAACATAACATATTCTTGTTTTATCGTATTTGCAACTATCCCTGGATGCAGGACCAAAGGAATGAGTTTCTGCAGCTCAGAACGCCTCAAGGGAGAGAGGCAGCAGCTGAGTAGGGCGCCCCGGAGGTCCCGGGCGCCCCGGAGGTCAAGGCAAAGCAGTAAACAAAATAGCGCTTCAAAGGCTTACTGGGCCAAGGCGCCCCCTGTATCCTGGGCGCCCCCAGTGCCCAGGTGTAACGCCCGAAAATTCTCGAAACTAATTTTAGAAATATCTTAGAATTAATTCCAAATTTATGGATATTTTTATAGAATTTTTCCGTAAACGAAAGTGACAAAAAGGGATAAAAATAGAAAATCGCGTAAGTGGGAATCGAACCCTTCACCTACGCTGTAACGACCCAGAAAATTCTCTTAATATTTTCTTAAAATATTAAGCATGCTTAAATAATTTTCCAAGGGACCTAGAAATATTAAGGAGAACTTAGGCTTAGGAAATCCATGTTTTCTCATTTAAATTGAGAAAACTAAGTACCAATGAGCTTTAAATGGGCTCCAAAAATGGGTATTAATTAGGTAAAATTTATATAAATTAGGTAAAATTTATATAAATTAGGTAAAATTAATATAAATATAAAAGAATTTTATTTAGGAATATTGGCATAATTATGGGTGATTTTAGGGGGATTTTCGGAATTTAGGAAATAATAATAATAAAATAAATGAAATAAAAATAAAATAAAAATAAAGGTGCATGAGCCAAGGATTGAACCTTGGACCTCTTGAACAACCATGTAAGCCTTAACCAACTCACCTAGCAAGGGATTTCTATGAGGAAATGAAGTGGATATAAATTAAGATTAAGAAGAAGATGAAGAGTCATGGAGAGACTCTTCATTTACCTCTTTAATGGATGATAAATAGGGGGGTTTGGGAGTTTCATTCTCTCTTCTTTCAATTGCATTTCCTCCTCTCTTCCTCCCTCATTCTAGCCGACCACTCCTAGAAGGTTTTCCCCTTGGAAAAGCTTCCACCAAGGTTCCATCTCCTAGATCTAAAATCTCTACAAGAGTACAAGGACAAGGGGGCTCTAGTATCCAAAGATCTTGAAATCTTCTTCTCTTCCTAGGTTCGAAAAATCAAGAAACCCAAGGTAAGACTCCCTCACCTGTGGTATAATAGTTCACTATGATTTCCATGATTTTTAGCATGATATATTGGTTAGTTTTTGGATTTGATGTTGAAAGGAAGAACAAAACTAAGAACCCTAAGTTTAAGGGTTTCGGCCACCATGATTTACAGGTCTATAATTATGCTAAAAATCATGATAATGTTATTTAATGTTCCCTTATGATGTGTAGAGGTTAAGTATAATTTTTGGGGATATTTGGAGTATCCTAGCACACGCTAGAGGTTCGGCCAACATGAAAGAAAAAAAACTAAGAACCCTAAGTTTAAGGGTTTCGGCCACCATGATTTACAGGTCTATAATTATGCTAAAAATCATGATAATGTTATTTAATGTTCCCTTATGATGTGTAGAGGTTAAGTATAATTTTTGGGCATTTTTTTTGAGTACCCTAGGACACCCTAGGGTTTCGGCCAACATGAAAGAAACAAAACTAAGAACCCTAAGTTTAAGGGTTTCGGCCACCATGATTTACAGGTCTATAATTATGCCAAAAATCTTGATAATGTTATGTAATGTTCTCTTATGATGTGTAGAGGTTAAGTATAAGTTTTGGGAATTTTTGGAGTACCCTAGGACACCTAAGGTTTCGGCCAACATGAAAGAAACATAACCAAGAACCCTAAGTTTAAGGGTTTCGGCCACCATGATTTAAAGGTCTATAATTAAGCCAAAAATCTTGATAATGTTAATTTATGTTCCCTTATGATGTATGGAGGTTAAGTATAATTTCTGGGAATTTTTGGATTACCCTAGAGACCTCATATGTTTCGGCCAACCTCAAGGACCCAAGGGTTAGGGTTGAGCCTTTAACTTCAAGTATATGTTTATGTGTTGCCATGATATAAGGGTGATGTAGGGAAACCATGTTAAGTTATATGCCCATGCTATGCTAAGAACCATGCTAAGTGATTATGTATGTTCATGATAAGTATGATAAGTTTATGTTTAGGATATGAATGATGCCATGATAAGAATGATAGGGTTATGATCACGATAAAAATGATGCTATGATATGTTAGGTTCATGATATGAATGATGCCATGTTAAGTATGTTATGTTTATGTTCATGATAAGAATGATGCATGCCATGTTGTATGAATAAGATGTATGTATGCCATGTCTTAGGAATGAGGTTAAAGTACATGCCTTTAAGGCATAACGATGATGTTAAGTATGATGAATGAATGATGATGAATGACAAGTATGATGAATGAAAGATGATGCTTATGTCTTTAAGGCATAAATATGCTAAACGACACGGTCGATGGTCGACGGTACGACGGTCAAGAGGACCGATAAATGGGCCGGTAGACGGGCCGAGCCGTAACAAGTTATGATATGTTAAGTATGCCATGAATGTCTTATGAATGATGAAACATGAAAAGTATTTTACTTTATGTATGAGCTTGTACCGGACCGAAGTATGTGTCCAAGGGATGGGCACGTTAAGAACGCCCCGGTTTTGGACTACCGAAGTTGTCCACGGTTCTGGCACTACCGGAGCTGTGCAACAGGGATGGGCACCTTATGAACGCCTCGGTTCGGGGACTACCGAATATGCTGTCCTTACCCTAGTAAGTCGGGGCTCGTGAATTCGGACTTGCTAGGGATGCGCGCTATGATGTATGTATGTGGTACAAGCCGGGGACCCCAAATGATGTTATGATGATTATGTTTAAGCATTTAAAAGTATGTTTTAAAAGTTAAGCATCCCTTATGTATATGCATTCCACTCATGCATCCATCCAGGTTATGCATTATGCTATGTTGATAAGATTTTATGCTTATGTTTCATGTTAAGAAGTATGCATGAGAATGAATGATCTATGCCATGAAAGAAAGTTCACTATGTTTATGATTTATGTAATGAATTATGCCATGCTTAGAATGTCTATGATGTTTATGTTTATGCCATGAATTATGCCATGCTTAGAATGTTCACTATGTTTAGGATTTATGCCATGAATTATGCAATGCTTAGAATGTCTATGATGTTTATGTTTATGCCATGAATTATGTCATGCTTAGAATGTTCACGATGTTTATGATTTATGCCATGAATTATGTTCACTATGTTTATGAATTATGCCATGAATTATGCCACGCTTAGAATGTCTATGATGCTTATGTTTATGCCATGTATCATGCCATGCTTAGAATGTTACTGTGTTTATGTTCATGCCATGCTATGTATACGACAAGTGACGTAAGATGTTATGTTCTAAGTAGAGCACCAAGTATGTTAATGTTTTATGTGCTCATTATGAGATGATGAATGATGAATGGTTTTGTGAGTAGGAAAGAGTCTTACTAAGCCTGTGTGCTTATAGTCTTATTTCCTTATACCGCAGATCGTTCAAGGGGACAATGAAGGAAGCAGCAGGAGGGCAAGAACGCATGTGTGTCGTAGTGACTTGACCCAGGAAACTATATGTTTACTTATATGTTTGAATAATGACTTATGGAACCTTATGACCTTATGATATGATGTTATGTGAGACATGATATGATGCTTAAGTTCAAAGTTAATATGCTAAGGTTCCCATGTCAATAAGTTAAGAACGGTAACAGGGCATGTATAAGTTAAGTTATTCCGCTGCCTTATGATGTCTACATGCCCTAAGCATGTTAACGTAACGCCGCTTAGGAAAAAAAAAAGAAAAAAAACGGGCGTTACAGGTTGGTATCAGAGCAGTAACCATCTCACTACACACACATCAAGCCCTCTTCCTGCAGCTTCCAAGTAAGTACCCCGTGCATGTTTTATGATAGTAAGCACTTCTAGGATGCTTTATAGTTTGAGATATGCAAGTATGAACGATAGTATGATGAAAAAGTATGTTAAGATACGTAATGATGAACGATATTTTATCTTCTTTTATGAATTTATTTTCTTTTATGAATTAGTATTTAGAATCGCATAGGAGTAGGAAGAAAACTGATATTGGTTATACTGTCTTGGGTGAAGAGAACATGGCTAGAAGACAGAGTAACCGACTTAACGAGGTGACCCCAACGCCTGATCTGGTGCAATTAGTGGCCCAACTTCAGCGCCAAGTCGCCGAGCAACAGCAGACCATTAATACCTTAATGAACCAACAGGAAAATTCTACTACTCCACCAGTGAACCAGGCTGCTATACCTGTGGCGCCTACGGTTACACACACTCCTCCGCTGGGCTCGACCATTGTGGCACGACAGGAGGCTTACCTGATCCAGTGGTTAAGGCTGAAACCGGAGAATTTCTTGGGTGCTGGCGAACCTTGGGACGCCCAGGCATGGTTCAAGACGATGGAAAGTACCCTGGAGCTGCTGGACTGGCCTGAGCATGAGAAGATCAAGTGTGCGTCGTTCTACCTGTCTGGGGATGCCAGAATGTGGTGGGAAAGGGTTAAGGCCAAGAGACGGGTGGACCAGATGGCGTGGGCAGATTTCGAATCAGAGTTCTTTGAAGAATTCTTCAACATGCGAGTCACGAATAAACACTATGATGAATTCACAGAATTCCGGCAGGGCGATCTCTCGGTCAATGAGGCCGTGAAGAAATTCAATCGACTGGCCCGGCTGTGCCTTGAATTGGTCCGTACTGAGAAAGAGAGGGTCCGACTTATGTTGAGAATGTTGCGGCCTGAAATAGCTCTGAACGTGGCTGGCGGAATTAGCAGACCCCAGACTGCCGAGGAACTGTTTAGTGGGGCCCTACTCACTGAGCACTATCTGAACAACATCAATCAGCAACGGAAGGCGATGAATGAAAGTAAGAATCAAGTTCACACCGGAATTCTCGATTCCTTCTCTCATTGTCCTTAATGATCTTTCCGTTAATGACCGCTTAGGTGGACAAAGGTCCCAGAGCAACCACGTTGGCGGGAAAGGGGATCAAGGTGGTAAACGGAAGTTATGGAGCAACGCTCAAGGAGGCTCAACAAGTAAACAGACCAAGTTTTCCCCCTGCGCGACATGCGGGAAGAATCACTCCGGGGAGTGCCGCAAGGGTACGAACCGGTGTTTCACCTGTGGCGTGGAAGGACATATGGCGGTTCATTGTCCTACAAAGAACCAGGTCTCTCCTCAACCACTGGCGCAGTACCAGGGTGCACCCGCAAAGTTGCACTATATGCCAGCTGAGCTGGAAGGGACCCCGATGTTGGAAGCCTCCCCAATCGTGACAAATGCCAGGGTTTTCTCGGTCACCAAGGAGGACGCTGCAGAAGCCTCTACGGTGGTCACAGGTCAGATATTTATTTCCGGTCAGTATGCTACTGCATTATTTGATACTGGAGCAACGCACTTGTTCATTTCGGTGCCCTTAATCAAGAAGGTAGATAGGTTGCCGCAAGTGTTAGACTGCAGGTTCTTGACGACCCTACCTTCGGGAGAAATAATGACCTCCACTCATGTGCTGTGTGCGATGCCGGTCAGAATTGCAGAAAGGGAACTTTACTGCGATCTGATTGTACTCGACATGAAGGATTATGATGTTATAATGGGAATGGATTTCCTGGGTAAATACGGTGCATCTATTGAGTGCCGTAAACGAAAGGTGGTTTTTCGGCCTAGGCAAGCTCTATGTTCGAATTTATCGGAGAGCCAAAGAAAAGAACCGGGAAATATTTATCTACTCTCCAAGCTCAGAAGATGTTGGACAAAGGATGTTCTGGATTTCTAGCATATGTGGTGGATGCCAGTCAAGTGAAGAATCGGAAGCTGGAAGATGTTCGGGTGGTATGTGATTACCCAGAGGTTTTCCCAGAGGAGTTACCGGGATTAGCTCCTGACAGGGAAGTAGAATTTGAGATCGAATTAATTCCTGGTACTAACCCGATCTCCAAGGCACCCTACCGTATGGCGCCGGTTGAATTGAAGGAACTTCAGGAACAACTACAGGATTTGCTGGATAAGGGATTTATTCGCCCTAGTCATTCCCCGTGGGGAGCTCCAGTACTGTTTGTGAAGAAGAAAGATGGATCTATGCGCATGTGCATAGATTACCGAGCGCTGAACAACGTAACTATCAAGAACAGGTATCCCCTTCCGAGGATAGATGACCTGTTTGACCAATTAAAGGGAGCCACTGTTTTCTCAAAAATTGATTTGAGGTCCGGGTATCATCAAGTTAGAGTGAAACAAGAGGATATCCCGAAGACGGCTTTCCGAACAAGGTACGGGCATTTTGAGTTTGTTGTTATGCCTTTCGGCGTGACGAACGCTCCTGCTATGTTTATGGACCTTATGAATCGGGTGTTCTCATCGTTCCTCGACAAGTTCGTGATCGTCTTCATCGACGATATTCTTATTTATTCGAGGACTCAAGAAGAGCACACTGAGCACCTGAAAATAGTATTAGAGGTTCTTCGGGAAAAGCAACTATACGCAAAATTTTCCAAATGTGAATTCTGGCTCGACCAAGTAGGCTTTTTGGGCCATATTATTTCTAAAGATGGGGTTATGGTGGATCCGATGAAGGTTGAAGCTGTGAATAACTGGAGCCGGCCGAAGAACGCCAGCGAGATTAGGAGTTTTCTGGGGTTGGCAGGCTATTATAGGAAATTTGTGGAGGATTTCTCAAGGATCGCAGCTCCTTTAACGGCTCTCACCCGGAAGGATAAGAAGTACGAATGGACGGAGGACTGTGAAAAGAGTTTCTTGGAACTAAAAAGGAGACTCACAAGTGCACCGATCCTTACCCTTCCGGAATGTAACCAAAACTTTGACATGTATAGCGATGCCTCCAAACTTGGACTTGGGGTTGTACTTATGCAGAATGGAAAAGTTATTGCCTATGCCTCGAGACAACTCAAGGAATATGAACAGAATTACCCCACTCATGATCTGGAGTTAGCCGCGGTGGTCTTCGCTCTTAAGATATGGAGGCATTATCTGTACGGAGCGCAGTGTCGAATTTATACAGACCACCAAAGTCTGCGATATTTCTTCACTCAGAAAGACCTGAATATGAGACAACGCCGATGGCTTGAGTTGGTAAAAGACTACGACTGTGAGATCTTCTATCACCCAGGGAAGGCGAACAAGGTGGCCGATGCACTCAGCCGGAAATCAAGTGCCACCTTGATGTCCATATCTAGATTATCCCGACCACTTGAAAGAGAAATTATGAATTTTGGGGTTGAAGTCATCTCTGGGCGACTTTCCACTATGACAATATCACCCGTCCTATGTGAGGACATATTGGAAAAACAGAATGGTGATCTCAGTCTCCAGAAAATAAAAGAGGAGATCCGGAAGGAAAGGGCGAGGGTTTTCATATCGCCAAAGGGGGAGTATTATACCTTAGGGATCGTCTATGTATCCCTAATGACCCGGAGCTTCGAAGAAAAATACTGATGGAAGCTCACGAGACCCCTTATTCAATGCATCCAGGGTCCACCAAGATGTATCAAGATCTGAAGGAGAGGTTCTGGTGGTCCGGTATGAAGAGGGATGTGGCTCAGTATGTTAGTACTTGCACGACCTGCCAGCAAGTGAAAGCAGAACATCAGCGACCTGGGGGAGTTCTGCAGCCACTCCCGATTCCGGAGTGGAAATGGGAAGACATCTCTATGGACTTCATTTCAGGGCTTCCCAGGACTACAGATGGATATGATGCAATATGGGTGATTGTGGGCAGGCTGACAAAGTCTGCTCACTTCTTAGCGATCAAGATGACTTACTCGATTGAGCAACTAGCTCAATTATATGTCAAGGAAGTAATTAGGCTTCATGGAGTTCCCAAGACCATCATCTCAGATAGGGATGGTCGCTTTACTTCATATTTTTGGGAATGCGTTCAGAAGTCTCTCGGCACTAAATTGCGGTTTAGCACCGCCTTTCACCCTCAGACGGACGGGCAAACTGAACGGGTGAATCAAATATTGGAAGATATGTTGAGAGCTTGTGCCCTGGATTTCAAGGGAAGTTGGTGTCGATATCTATGCTTGGCGGAATTCGCTTACAACAATAGCTACCAAGCTACTATCGGAATGGCACCTTATGAAGCCTTGTATAGGAGGAGATGTAGGTCTCCGATTTGCTGGTACGAGGGTGGTGAAAAGAAGGAAATGGGGCTCACAACGGAGGTTATCGATAGCGCCACCCGGGCTATACAGAATATTCGACAACGGATAGAGACTGCTCAAAGCCGGCAGAAGAGTTATGCCGATGTCCGGCGTAGACCACTGGAATTTAATGCTGGAGATTGGGTATTTCTCAAAGTGGCTCCTATGAAGGGAGTGACCAGATTTGGGAAGAAAGGAAAACTAAGTCCGCGCTATGTGGGGCCGTACCTGATTCTGAAAAGAGTCGGTAAGGTGGCATATGAGCTGGAGTTGCCTCCAGAGATGTCATCTATCCATAATGTATTCCATGTGCCCCTGCTGAAAAAGTGTATCCCAAATATGGACCAAGTGATCGAGCCACAAACGGTGCAAGTGCAAGAAGACCTAAGCTATGAGAGCAGACCCATCCAGATTTTGGATAGGGAAGTCAAGAAGCTGAGGAGTAAGGAAGTGCCCTTAGTCAAGGTCCTATGGCAAAGTCAACGGTTCGAAAAAGCTACCTGGGAACTGGCAAGCCCAAATATACTAATTAAAGTTGTCACGAAATGTATGGGCTCATCAAATTTAAATATGAATGAATAATTGGAAACCCTTTTACAATCAAAAGTCTGAAAATGTAATATAGGGGCCACAGGTCGTATTTTTCTCGAGGCTAGTTGACGTTGTTTGATTCGCGCTTGTATTTAGGTGTCGTTTGTGTTTTTAGGGTTTCAAATAAGATCTATGGTTGTTTGCAATTTGGAAATGAACACGCAATGCAAAGATATAATTTCAACTGAGGAAACTTAAACTAGGTATTGTCCACTGAAACACTCAACTAGTCTAAAACTTAATCAGCCTAGGCAAACTGTAGAAATGGAAAAGCAACCTGCTGTCATGTGCCAAAAATTCAAACAAGGTGTTTTCAACCTTGGGAGTTACTCAAACTGACCGAATATGACTAAGCAGTAGCCAATGCTAAAGTTCCAATTGATACTAATGCAGAAATGATGACTGATGTGTTGAAAAGAAAACTCGAATTCAAAAGCAAACATAATGAAGCTCAGCTAACATTGACAGTTTGTTGAAATTTCGATCACAGTTCAGAAACAATGAACTTGATACGCAGCTGGGAAGTTGGCACAGCCTAAAAGCATGACTAGCATTGATCAATTCAGCTTGTAAAAATCAGGATTCCAAAAGCTGTCTGCCAAGAAAATGATGTGCAGGGATAATTGAAGATATTCAGACTTTAGAAGACTGATCAAAACAAGACTTTAAAGACTGATATTACAGCCAAAACTGTAGAATTGCAGAAATAAGCTGTGTAATTTCAGTAACCACAGAATTCACATGTGCAGGAAATACAATTCTGTATCAGAATTTCAGCAAACACGTGGATGCAAAATCAAACAAATCAAGGAGTCCAAGCGCTGGGATCTAAATGCAGAACCTCACTAATACAACATTCAGAAATGATAGCTGACAAGGTATAGAATAAAATGAACTAGCACAGATAATGGATTCAAGTTGCAGAAATTCGAATGGAAGGACTGCAATTCAGAATTGCAGAAATGCAGTTAGAAGAATTTACACGCAGAAGCTGAGCTAAAATGTTCAGAAATAGAACTAGCTGGAAAACAAGCTCAACTCTAATTCATTGACATACTAAATGAGAGTTTAACTTGCAGGGAATTAAGCTAAGCACAAGAATCAAAATTGAAACAAGTTGAGAAATTTCAGAAACCAAACTGAAACTTTGCAGAATATGGCTGATACGCATGAAAGGATATGGCACGCAGCAATTACACTATGAAATAAACTGAAATTAACTTCAATTGATCACTAAGCAAGTTCTTAAACTACTTAACATGAAGATTTAAATCCTAATTAAGCAGAAACTATGCAATAAACGAAACTTAACCAAACTGAAACCAAAAGAAACGAAATTACAGCAGTGATGAAATTACAGCTACAAATAACTGAAATTAACTAAGAAATCTAAACATCGATCTCTTCCCGAGCTCGAATGCTTCTTGGTCGTCAAGCAAGAGTGAGCCTCGGACCCGCAAGCTCAGCAAATCAATGGAGAAACGACCTCTGCGAAGCAATCCAGTTCACAGTCTGTGCCAAGCTGAATTGCCAATCGATTTCTTCAATCTTGCCTTGTCCAATCGCGCGGATGATGTGGAGATGAACCAAACACTCCAGGGAACCCCTCTGGATAGCTCGGATGGATGGAGGATGGATCAAAACCGAGATTGAAGCAATGAAGGACAGAGTTGCGGAAACCTCGCAACAACTCTGTTTTGGCCAATTCGGAGCTGGAAATTCACCGAAGCAGCTCCCCAATGATCTAGCACTCGATCTAGATGAGAAATCGAGGGGTCGCGCCCCTTGGATTGAAGAAAACTAGCTAAAATTGAAGAACAGCTGAATGAAGAAGGAGCTGCGGCAGAGACGCGACCAGGAAGAAAGGCTTCTGCCATTTGATTAAATAGTTATCAACGGACGGCCCAGATTGATCGGAGGAGATCCAACGGTAGATCTTGATCTGATTTGAGCCAAACTTTTATGATGATGATCTGGGTCAGGATCTGCCTTGTGGTAGCTCGGATCCTCCAGATATGCAACGGATGGTCCAGATCAACTCTATCTTGAATGGACGCTCTAGAGCCCTCCAAGCTTGATCCAACGGTTGATTGAGCTCTGATTGGGATGAAACCTTCAGATCTTGATCATAGAGCTTGATCAACCCTAACCCTAGCTCGGATTGCTTCAGATCGTCCCGGATGGCTCAGATCTAGCCGCTCTTGAATCGGACGACCCGGATTGATCGTAGGCTTGATAATTCGATCCGGCTCACATCCGACTCAAGTTTGACCCAGTATGCCCTAGGTCTAGGATCTTTTCATGCCTACAAAAATATATCAGAAAATTAGTGGCCAAATAATCCAAAAATTATGTAATTTTGCAATTAAGTCCAAAATAAGATAAAGTTCCAAAACCTAGGGTAAAATCATAATTAAGCAATAAAAACATGGGTCAAATATGGATTTTAGCAATCAAAATAATCAATAAAATGGTGCTTATCAGGAACGCGAGGACGAGATGAGGCGCAAGTACCCGGAGTTATTCTAAGTTCGAGGACGAACTTTCACGAGGTATGGGGGATTGTAACGACCCGAAAAATTCTCTTAATATTTTCTTAAAATATTAAGCATGTTTAAATAATTTTCCAAGGGACCTAGAAATATTAAGGAGAACTTAGGCCTAGGAAATCCATGTTTTCTCATTTAAATTGAGAAAACTAAGTACCAATGAGCTTTAAATGGGCTCCAAAAATGGGTATTAATTAGGTAAAATTTATATAAATAGGTAAAATTAATATAAATATAAAATAATTTTATTTAGGAATATTGGCATAATTATAGGTGATTTTAGGGAGATTTTCGGAATTTAGGAAATAAAAATAATAAAATAAATGAAATAAAAATAAAATAAAAATAAAGGTGCATGAGCCAAGGATTGAACCTTGGACCTCTTGTAAAACCATGTAAGCCTTAACCAACTCACCTAGCAAGGGATTTCTATGAGGAAAATGAAGTGGATATAAGTTAAGATTAAGAAGAAGATGAAGAGTCATGGAGAGACTCTTCATTTACCTCTTTAATGGATGATAAATTGGGGGGTTTGGGAGTTTCATTCTCTCCTTTTTCAATTGCATTTCCTCCTCTCTTCCTCCCTCATTCTAGCCGACCACTCCTAGAAGGTTTTCCCCTTGGAAAAGCTTCCACCAAGGCTCCATCTCCTAGATCTAAAATCTCTACAAGAGTACAAGGACAAGGGGGCTCTAGTATCCAAAGATCTTGCAATCTTCTTCTCTTCCTAGGTTCGAAAAATCAAGAAACCCAAGGTAAGACTCCCTCACCTGTGGTATAATAGTTCCCTATGATTTCCATGATTTTTAGCATGATATATTGGTTAGTTTTTGGATTTGATGTTGAAAGGAAGAACAAAACTAAGAACCCTAAGTTTAAGGGTTTCGGCCACCATGATTTACAGGTCTATAATTATGCTAAAAATCATGATAATGTTATTTAATGTTCCCTTATGATGTGTAGAGGTTAAGTATAATTTTTGGAGATTTTTGGAGTACCTAGGACACCCTAGAGTTTCGGCCAACATGAAAGAAACAAAACTAAGAACCCTAAGTTTATGGGTTTCGGCCACCATGATTTACAGGTCTATAATTATGCTAAAAATCATGATAATATTATTTAATGTTCCCTTATGATGTGTAGAGGTTAAGTATAATTTTTGGGGATTTTTTTTGAGTACCCTAGGTTTCGGCCAACATGAAAGAAACAAAACTAAGAACCCTAAGTTTAAGGGTTTCGGCCACCATGATTTACAGGTCTATAATTATGCCAAAAATCTTGATAATGTTATGTAATGTTCCCTTATGATGTGTAGAGGTTAAGTATAAGTTTTGGGAATTTTTGGAGTACCCTAGGACACCCTAGGGTTTCGGCCAACATGAAAGAAACATAACCAAGAACCCTAAGTTTAAGGGTTTCGGCCACCATGATTTAAAGGTCTATAATTAAGCCAAAAATCTTGATAATGTTAATTTATGTTCCCTTATGATGTGTGGAGGTTATGTATAATTTCTGGGAATTTTTGGATTACCCTAGAGACCTCATATGTTTCGGCCAACCTCAAGGACCCAAGGGTTAGGGTTGAGCCTTTAACTTCAAGTATATGTTTATGTGTTGCCATGATATAAGGGTGATGTAGGGAAACCATGTTAAGTTATATGCCCATGCTATGCTAAGAACCATGCTAAGTGATTATGTATGTTCATGATAAGTATGATAAGTTTATGTTAAGGATATGAATGATGCCATGATAAGAATGATAGGGTTATGATCACGATAAAAATGATGCTATGATATGTTATGTTTATGATATGAATGATGCCATGTTAAGTATGTAATGTTTATGTTCATGATAAGAATGATGCATGCCATGTTGTATGAATAAGATGTATGTATGTCATGTCTTAGGAATGAGGTTAAGTACATGCCTTTAAGCATAACGATGATTTAAGTATGGCACATTGGATTGGAGATGGGGCATCCCTAATCGATTCCCTCTTAATCGATTGGGGATGTCATATCATCTCATATGTTTAAACGTGTTTATCATGTCAACAATTTAACGCGTTCACTCTAATAATATTAACGTGTGTGGTTCGTTAATCGAATATTATAATATTTAATTAATAGACCATTATAGATGTTTTGAGACATAAGCTAGTGGTTGTTTACTGAGTAGACTGACTAACAGGGTAGGTGAATTGTCATAGATGCTCTAAGGCATGAGCTAGTGAGTGTCTACTTAGCAGACTGACTAACAGTAGACCTGCCCACGGGTCGGGTCCAGCTTGGGCCCGGCCCAGACCCGGGCCTAGTCAATGGGCCGGGTGGCCCATTGACCCGGATCGCTGGGCTGAACCGGAACCGTCCCGACAGGATGCCAGGTCGGTTCCGGTTCCAGGGGAGGAAAATCGCCGGTTCCGAACCGCTGGTTAGCCATTGGGGGTATTTTTTGATTTTTTTGATTTTTTTTTTCAACGGTTGAGATCTTTTGATCATTTTTTGATCAATGGCTATGATTTAGTGACCGTTATGATCCAAACTCTATAAATAGGGAGTTCATTTCATCATTTTCATAAACATCTTCTCTTCTCTCAATCTCTCATTCTCAAGTCTCAACTTTATATTCTCTACGCGTTCTTCATCTTTTGACGATAATGGAAGGTGGTCACGGAGCTTCATCATCTCGATCTTGGAGGGGAAAAGAAATAGCGTACGAGGATCCCAGCATTCAAATTCAATCCATCGATGATGAGACCGAGGCTCAGCCCCAACACCTTCCAATGCTCGAAACGCAAGGAAGTATCAATGCAATTACTTCTAAGGTTCTGGAAAATCCTCTTTTAAATTCTTCTATTTTCACTAAATATTTTGAGAAGGTCACACTTCCGTCGGGAGAATTGCGTGCAAAATGTAAGCATTGCAATGTTTCCTACAAATTCCAAGCCGGTGGGTGGCGGCTATGGGTCATTAAAACAACATGTAGAAACAAAGCACCCGACAGAATATAGATTTGACCGCTCTCAAATACAATTATCAAGATTTTCTAGTGGTTGTAGTACTGATTCTGGTTTATATTTTTATTTTCGAATAATAAATTAAGAGAATCATTAGCTAAATTTGTTTCCGTAGAACATCTTTCTTTTAGTTTTGGATCTAAATACACATTTGAAGATTTTTGTAAAGAATCTCTTAATTCAGCTGCTAAACGTGTTCCTAGGACTACACTTACTCGTACAATTAAAAGATTAGTAAAACAAGGAAAAAAGAATTTAATTGATGAATTTAGTAAATTAAATAATAAAGTTTCTTTATGTTCCGATATTTGGAATGATCATTGGCAAACTCATTCTTATATGGGTGTGACATGCCATTGGATTGATAACTCTTGGATCCTCCAAAAAAGATTGTTAGCTTATAGAGTTTTTGATGAATCACATACTGCCCATAACATTGCACAATTATTATATTTAATTTTCAAAGAATATGGATTGACTCATAAAATATTTTCAATATCATTAGACAATGCTAGTTCTAATACCGCTTCTATAGATGAACTAAAATTTATTTGTCAACCTGTTATTGGTGGTTTATTTTTTCATATTCGTTGTGTATGCCATGTTTTAAATTTATGTGTTCAAGATGGATTAAAACTTTTAGGAAATTATATTCAACCAATTAGAATCGCAATTTCATATTTATGGTCGCATCCATCTATGATGAAACAATGGGGTAGATTTTGTAAAGCTAATGGAATGAGACCTAAAAAATTTCCACGTGATGTTCCAACACGTTGGAATTCAAAATATCAATTATTACAAGATTCATTTCAATATAAAGATTTATTATGTTTATTTTTTGCACAAAATAGTAATACTAATATATATTTATTTTCACAACAATGAAATATTTGTATAATATTTGTAATAAATTTTAAAAGTATTTAACGATGCAACTGAACAACTTTCGGTGTTTATTATCCCACGTCTCATTTATTTTAGTAAAATTTTTAGTATAGTATTAATATTAAATGAACATATCAATAATGAAGCTTTAACTTTCTTGCATATTAGCTATGAAAACTTAAAGGAGAAAAATATTTTTATTTTATTCTTGAAATTTATTTAATTGCATTTGCTTTAGAATCCTAGATTTAAATTAGAAGTTTTACAAGAAATGTTAACTTTATATTATGACGTACTTTAATTCCTATTAAAGATTCTTCTCTCCGGATCCAGTTAATATTATATATAATATTAAAATTATTTATATGATCTTTATAATCAATATTATGATTAAATATGGAAATACAAACTAATATTTCTGAAAACACAACAACCTACTACTACTAATTTAAAACTTACAAAAGCAAACTTTTATTAAAAAACGGACGAAACGTCCACGAGGATCCTCAAGTTCCACACAGGAACTTGAGAATTATTTTACGACTTCTTTTGATTTTAATGAAGCAGATAGCGAAGATTTCGATAACTTGAAGTGGTAGTCACAAAAGGCTCAAAGCTTTCCTATTCTGTCCGTGATCGCAAAAGAAATTTTAGCTTGTCGAGTGTCAATTGTTGCTGTAGAGCAGATGTTCAGTGTCGGCGGCAACATATTAGATGAACGGCGATCAACTATGTCTCCCGACTCATTGGAAGCACAAGCATTACTAGACGATTGAACCAGAGCCGAGAAAAAAATCCAAGGAATGTAACTTTCAAAAGACGAAGTCGAAGAATTTGTTATCGAAGGAACGAATATAACGGGAACGGGAGGAAATGGAAGTAAGTGATAAAAATTGTAAAAGGGTAAACATGTAAAAGAACTACGTGGGTTTTAATTCCCCTACACCTTAAGGGGATACGTAGACAACTTATATAAGTGCAAGCCTTTTTTTTAATAAATTTTATATTTGAAATTTAATTTTTTTAATTTTAATTTTTTTAATATAATAATCTCAAACCGTGACGAACCGTGAACCGAATCGTGAACTGGCGATTCCGAACCGTGAACCGTAACCAACTTGGGCGGTTAAGGTTAAGAGTTAATCTCTCACGAATTGTCGAATCGATGATTTCAAACCGTCGAATCGGTAATTTTGAAGTGTAATCGGGCCTAACTAACAGGGTTGGTGAATTGTTGACGTTTAACAGCAGTGCTCAAATATGTTATGGTTGCTGTGTTGACAAGATCGCTAACAAAAAAAAAAAATAATAAATAAATAAAAAATGGCCTGTGTATATATAAATAATGTATAAAAAAAGCTATTGGATTTTGTCTTGTCACTGTTGAGAAAATCATTTCGTACATTGTCTTAGTGAATGACCTGTGTATAAAAAATGTATTAAGGGCATGAAGGAATCCATGAGAGAAGAAATTGGGTTGTTGATTTTGAAGGCAAAGTCGTATGTATAGACTCCTTCAAGTACATTGTCTTACTCAGTAGCATCAGTGCAGATTACAACGTACGTATACAGAAAATGGATGCCCAATCAAATACAAATAGTGATGTAGACTTCAAGAAATTAAGCAAGAAAAACTTAAGTACATGAATAAGCATATATAATTAAGGTGAAACAAAACAATGCACCTTACCATTTCATTTTACAAAAGAAACAAAACGTCCATTAAGTTCAATATTTCTTTTGTTAATTTTAAGCTGTTTAAAAAATATATACCTTACAATATTTGTTGTTGAGCATAATTAGTTGCAAAAGACGATTTGTTCATACCTGTCAATCCGTCTCAGGACCAACACAGAGGAGATAAATCATGTTAGGACCAAAAGAAATTTAGATATCTCTATAATGGTATGATATTATCCATTTTAGACCTAAACCCTCATAGTTTTGCTCTCGGACTCTCTCCAAAAGACCTCATACCAATAGAGATATCTTTCCCTTATAAACTTATGAGCTTTCCCATGTGTTTTCAATATGAGAATAATAATCCCCCTCCCCCTCAAACAAAGCACCACAGGTGCCCCTCAAGCAGAAAGTCTTTCCTTTTGATGTCCGATCCTCAACTCGTCAGGATTTTTTGTCCCTCGATCCACTCGACCTACCAAGACCTCATCACTTAGCAGCAATTAGGACTTTTCTGTCTGGTGTCTAGTCCTCTTAATCAAGACACGAAAGTCTACACTTCCTTTATTCAAGGCCTAAGGCTTAACATACATAGTTAGATCTGGATCATGACTCTAGCTCGTGCTTCTTCCGGCGGTTAGTCCGGTGAAGTGCGATCTGACTCTGATATAAATTGCTAAGACCAAAAAGAATTTAGACAACTCCACAATGGTATGATTGTAGGACCTTGGATGGCTAGAGAGGGGGGAGTGAATAGCCAGACACATAACTTTTGGCCTTCTCTTTGAACTTTTCTGCACTCAAGTTAGCTGCGGAAGAAACCAAACAGAAAGAACAAAGGAAAAAAACAATACAAACAGGAAACCAAAGACGCTAACATGGAGAGTTTACAAGGTTCGGGGATAACTTGCCCCTACTCCTTGGTGTGTCCGTGAGGTAGGCATTCCCTTGATCGTCGGCAGATCAAGCCCCGGGAAATCCAGATAGAATGGAACCTCATTCTCGGTGGAGAAACCTCTCCACAGAATAGTCTCAATATGATATGAAATGAAGCACAGAGACACAAGAAAATCTTACAGAGCACAAGCAAGCGAAGAAGAATGTTTACATAGCACAAGCAACAACACAGCACAACCTTGGCAAGAACCTTCACTCAACTCTTCCTTCTCACGGTGTCTGCTTGCCTTCGATCAGGTTGCTCTTCCTTCTCTGCATTGCCAGCCACCTCTTAAGCCTCGCTGATCATCGCCAGGCTTCATCAGCTCTCACTGAACCACAGCCTGACCCATGACCATCACAGAGCGCCCAATCCACTGAAGACCTCTTCAGCTGAGCCT
>JAGFNQ010001828.1:72072-114049 GCA_024364735.1 Boesenbergia rotunda | reverse complement strand
TCTGCTAAGTAGACACTCACTAGCTCATGCCTTAGAGCATCTATGACAATTCACCTACCCTGTTAGTCAGTCTACTCAGTAAACAACCACTAGCTTATGTCTCAAAACATCTATAATGGTCTATTAATTAAATATTATAATATTCGATTAACGAACCACACACGTTAATATTATTAGAGTGAACGCGTTAAATTGTTGACATGATAAACACGTTTAAACATATGAGATGATATGACATCCCCAATCGATTAAGAGGGAATCGATTAGGGATGCCCCATCTCCAATCCAATGTGCCCCCAATCAATTGGGGGTTGTGATTGGAGATACCTTTAATCGATTGAGACAATCGTAATCGATTGGAGATCGACAATGGTTACCTAAACGGTTAGTAAACACCCACAATGGTCATGAAACGGTCACAAACGACTATTTTAATAAAAAATTAAAAATTTCATCTATAAATACTCATCATCTTACAACTTTTATTTCAATTTTTAAATACCTCCCTCCCAATCATTCTCATTTCAATCTTCAAACACCTCCCTCTCTCCTTTTAAAAATCTCCCCTCTACTATTTTCTTCCCAAATGGATGAAAATAATCATGATTTTTTAGCAATTTTTTAGAAAATATTTCTTTCTAAAATTTTCAAACTCCACCAAGTTATCAATATTTCCCATATCTACCAAATTATCTACATAATCCATACTCACCAAATAACCCATATAATTCATATCCACCAAATTATCCATATAATCCATATCCACAAAATTATCTGATAGAAAGTAATCCATTTACTCTGACTTTTGTTCTAGAGACTCAAGTGTCTGGCCGTAAATCCCTAATTGAAATTGTTGATTTAGAGAAGGCAGATTCTGGCGTTGTGAGTAGAAGAAAACGATCAACACGAGTAAGGCTGAAGACTAGGTTTTGGCCAGATCATTTGTCACTATCAGCAATAATCCAATCATTGACAATGATCAAAAGATGGATACTTTCTAGGGTCATGTTGCTAGCTACTACAATGAGAATCATCCTCAAGGTACACCCAACAGAAATGCAAGTATCATACGATCGCATTGCCACAATACCATACAAAAAAGGTATATCACTTCAACACAACTTACAATAGTGTTTATAGTGTGTATCATAGTAGCCACAGTGATGAGGATATATAGCGGTTTGTGTATGAAAAATATCGTGAGGAAAATAACGACATTGCCTTTAATCTCGAGCATGTGTGGAGAATCATAAAAGATCGTTCAATGTTTACTCCACAATCCGTTGTGTTGGGACCTTGTCGTTTAGCTAGAGGGGGGTGAATAACTATTTTTCGATTTTCTTCCTACAAGGGTTAGCAAGCGCAAGCGGAAAACTAACAAAAACAAACTAAAACAATGCTAACACAACCTTTACGTGGTTCGGATATGATACTCCTACTCCACGGCTATCTGTACGGTGGACGATCCCGATCCTTCGGTGGATGACTCCTCGGAACACCTTCGGCTAGCTCTTGTCGCTCCTTGTGGGTGGAGAAACCTCGCCACAATACCTTGACAACCTCTGTGCACGTTTAGGCTACTAACAAGCTCTACCCAAGCTTATTTCGCCAAGGAAGAACAGCAAAAAACGAGCCCTCTTAAATAGTGCTCGATACTGTTTTGACCGTTACCAGTCGACTGGTGCTATCACCAGTCGACTGGTCCTCGCAAATTTGAATGTCACAGCCTGATGCTTCAAATTCTGGTCCACACCAGTCGACTGATCCTAAGATCAGTGGATAAAACAATCTCCTTCTCGGTGGAGTAACCTCTCCACAGATCTCAATGATGAATCAGATTAAGCACAGAAGATCACGAGAAGAACTTACAGATGGAAACTTAAGCACGGGCATAGAAAGTGCGAAGGAGAAACTTCACAGAGCACAACACACAACACAGCACAACCCTAACTCAAGAACCTTCACTCAGCTCTTTGTTCTCGTTGTGTCTGCTTGCTGATCAACTCGTAAAGTTCTCAAGGTTGCTCTGTCTCTTCTTCGCCAGCCTTCTCTTAAGCCTCTGCTCATCACCAGGCGCGTCTGCAACCGCTGAACCATAGCTCCGTCACCACTGACCCACTAGCGCTCAGTCCACTGAAGACCTCTTCAGCTGAGCCTCAGGTCAGTTGGCAGCCCGCCAGACAGTCGCCATCTTGCGCCAGAAGCCGTTGAATCCTGCGAATGGAAAACAGACAAACCTGCCCGAAGTGAAAGTCACCAATTGACCCTCCTTCTTGGTTTGTGTCATCTCTGTATCACCTGCACACTCATTAGATGGATTAGCACAGCAAATCAAAGCGTATCAGCAGGTATCAGAAAGAAATCAGAGTGAGATTAGAAGTCTGACAACGATTCAAATTAAAGTTATCAGACACTGATCGGTCACTCGGACCGATCAGTTACCCCTCTGACCGATCAGGTCACTTCCTGATCGATCCAGTAACAATCTGATCGATCTCATAGACCGATCAGTGATTAGGGATCGGTCACCAGACCGATCCTGAACTTCTTCAGGGTTTAGCTTCAAGAATCCAACCACGGCTTGATTGGTTCACTGACCGATCAGGCCACAGCCTGATCTCTCAACTCAAACCCTTTGATCGGTCACTTGACCGATCAGGTTAGATCTAGATCGGTCAAGGTGACTGATCAGGTCACTTCCTGACCGATCAGGAACAATCCTGATTGGCCTAGGATGGCCCTGATCGGTCAGCTTAACCGATCAGGGTTTATACCTAAACCTTCTATTCTCTTTCTAATCATTCACCAGAATGATCATAAACCACATAGAAGGTTTCTGTTCTCTTTCTGATCGTACACCAGAATGATCAGACACCCTGGATCGGTCACTAGACCGATCTATTATCAAGGGAGTTCATGCCAATTCCCTGATCGGACTCCAGACCGATCCATAACCGCAGGAGTTAGTGCCAACTCCCTGATCGAACCACAGACCGATCCAGCTCCGACCATTTCAACCCTAAGTCCAGAGAACTGGCTCCCTTTCCTTCTCTGACTCATTCTGGTCCCGGAGAAAGAGCTCACGTGCCCTTTCCGACCAGTACACCAAATGCTCAGTCCCCCGGACCAAGACTTCGTGCCCAGCTTCACTCACCGGGAACTTGGTTCAACCTAGCTTCCCTCGCTAGGACCTGGCTTCACTCACCAGGGTTTCCTTCACCTAGCTTCACTTGCTAGGACCCGGCTTCACTCACTTAGGTTTCCTTTCACCCAGCTTCACTCACTAGGACTCGGCTTCACTCACTGGGGTTTCCGTCACCCGACTTCACTCACTAGGACCCGACTTCACTCACTAGGACCCGGCTTCACTCACCGGGGTTTCCATCACCCAGCTTCACTCACTAGGACCCGACTTCACTCACCGGGGTTTCCGTCACCCGGCTTCACTCACCAGGACCCGACTTCACTTACTAGGGTTTCATTCACCTAGCTTCACTCACTAGGATTTCCTTCACCCGACTTCACTCACCGGAACCCGACTTCACTTACCAGGGTTTCGTTCACCTAGCTTCACTCACTAGGATTTCCTTCGCCCGGCTTCACTCACTAGAACACGGCTTCACTTACCAGGGTTTTGTTCACCTAGCTTCACTCACTGGGATTTCCTTCACCCGGCTTCACTCACAGGAATTCGTGCCTAGTCCCCGACCAGGACTTAATCCGAACTTATCTTACTCACCTAAACTTAAATCGGTGTCAATACCAAAATAACATTCAGGTCAGATTGCATCAACAACCTTCACAAGTACCTTGCTAGTAGTCACACATGTTTCTTTGGCCAGACACTCAGTTAATGAGATTATAGACACTTGAGAGTCAATGCCCTGCTCAGAGATTCGTAAATACTATAACATTTTTTATTTTTTCAACTATCTTAATTATTTAACATTATTGGTTTATAACTTCATGATAGATTTAAAAATTTGTATGGAGATTAATAGAATAGTGAACAACCATTGAGGAGGGGTTTAAATGACATATACAAGCACTCCAATACCCATTAAAAACTCGCGTGGAACGAGTTTAAGGTATATCCCCTTCAGTTTAAATGTCAAATTAAAATGAACAAAAAATTAATTTTTTCCATTCGTTTAGACATTCAATTGAGATTTAAGTGAAGAGATGGAAATAAGAAGAATTTTTATGAAAAAAAAATATGGCGATCACATCCGAAATGTACTTAATAATGCAAAGACTAAGGATAAAAAGCCACCATGCATCATTGGGAAAAATTGGACCATGATCTCCAATTTTTGAGAAATTGATAAGAGCAAATAAAGGAGTCAACAAAACAAAATGAATCAAGCTTATAATTCTGAATCGACATATGATTGAGGCTCTATCAACATTGATGAGTATACACATATTGATAATTTTTTAACTCTCTCATTAATTTTTAAATCTATTTTATTATTTCTAATAGTATTTTTTTAACCAAGAAAATGGGGACAGAGTCATTATTCATAGACACTTTCACCCGTACATTTTATAAAAAAATACAAGACTTAGAGCAGGATTGAGCTAAAGCAATTAAGGTTTGGATTAATCTTGGATTTTAACTTATAACTGATTATATGCATTTCTAAAATATTGTTATTGTAATTTTATTTTAATTTTTCTCATGATAATACAGGATAAATATGATAAGCTAAGCTAGCACAAAGAAGTTTAGGTACTAGTGAATATACTGATGGATCTGAGCTTTCTCTTAATAATAATATGAGTTTATGGCTCGAGGTGAGTGGGGGAAGGATATTGGGAATGAATTATTTAAGCAGAACTTATAGAGATACTGGTACATCTTTTTCCACCCGACCAACACTAAGAGCAGAAATAAATAACTTGACTGAAGATGTTATCAATTTGAATGGGATATTATTTCAAAGGGATCGGAAAATGATTCAAAGAGATCAGGAAATGAGGCAAAGAGATTAGAAAATTAGCCAAATGCACCAATATAACAAGACTTCATAATGTGACATCTTCAGTTAAGCTCCGCTCCAAATTAAATTCCTCCATGTTCTGGTGATGCTAGGATGACAACGACGACAATGATTATGGTGATGGTTCTACATAAATTTGTTGTATATGAATGTTATTTGTCTCAGATTTACTATTTTTGAACATTTATTATTTAATTAAGTTTGTGAACCCTTTATTTTTGTATTCTTGATTAATAATGTTAATTTGTTTCTAACAAGGTTGGTGAGGTCTTAATTGTTTGGTTGAGTTTGTGAATCCTTCATTTTGTATTTTTGATTAATAATGTTAATTTATTTTGAACAGGGTTGGTGAGGGCACGGAAGGTGATGGAAATTCACAATGCATCTCGGAAGAAGTAAGTTTTTATATATTAAGTTGTGTTAGTTTTTTTCTTCATTAAAAATGATACTTTTTGTTTAGAGCAATAATACGCAGCATGAATTTATAGCATGAAATTCAACATGAATGACGTGACATTTTTTATATACGCATCCGATTGCCACTTGGACACCAACGGCTACCTCCGGCTGCCACCCCGAATAAAATTATATCCTGGGGGTATAGTGAATCCGTCGGGGATCGTTATAATTAGAATAACACATCATTCATGTTGGATTTCATGCTACAAATTCTTATTGCATATTATTTTTCTTTTGTTTATTTGCTTTCTGCTGCAGGAAAAGAAGAGAAAGTATGGAAGTAGAAGGAAGTGTCTCTTGAGGATGAAAAAGTCGATGATCTTTTTGTGTATCTTTCCATCATTTTGAGTCAATTTGGTATGTGATATTTTCATTTGGATATGATATACTTCTTTGATTGGCGATTGGGATATTGGATATGATGATTTATTTGGAATGTTGGTGTTAAATACAGCAATTTGAAAATCCGAACTAGATAATTATTTTTTAGAGAATTATTGGATATGTTATGGGGTTCTCGAGATCTAGGACGAGGGTCAAGGGGTTAAATAGTTTTAACGTCAAGTCTGGAAGGGGTTGATTGGTAAAGACCTGTACTTAGGAGCGTGTGGGTTAAATAACCTAAATATATAGATGGCTAAATGACTTAAAACCCTAAGCTTAAGGGCTTAGAGTGGATTGGCTGGATTCGGAGGGCTCAAATGTAAAATTTACTCCCTTATATTCCCTTATTTTCTCTCCTTCCATTTCTGCTTCTTTTCTTCCTGCCGAAAACCACACAAGCCCGACCTCTTCCCTTTCGTCCTCGCGGATCGCCCACGCAGCCGGCCATCCCTCACCACCTCCTCGCCGGAGATGAGTGTGCCCTCTCGTTCTTCCCTCTCCGATCTCCCTTGCCCCTCCCACCTATCATGGCGCTGCGTCACATGGCCGACGCCCTCGACATTCGACTCCGGGGGAGGCTGCAACCGTCGATCTCCGCTATTCCACTCCAGTCACAGGTAGGTAGGACAAGGATCTAGTTTCTAGGTTGTGATTATATACTCTGATCTTCTCTCTTTATTGTCGCGTGAGCTACCCAAGTGCCATAGGCGATTGTCTAATCGTTCCAAGCAATTGCATCTTGTCACTGTCCTGCATCGATTTGGGAACAGAGGGCTTACCAGAAGGGAATTGAAGGAGTGAGTTGTCTGCTCAATCCTTGGATCAGGGGACAGCGGATCTTTAGTCTCCTCCATGCTGTGATTGCCAGAGTTGGAGCAGGGGAATCTACCGGAACCAGTTTCAGGTAAGATTTCATATGGATGCCTGTTTGAGGTTTTGGAATCTCTACTTGGATTTAGTTGGTTACTATGGATCTATGTAGTGGATTACAGTTTGGGTGATTCAATTTTTGGGGTTTTGATTGTTGCCGTGTGATGATATGTTGAGGTAGAGATCTGTTTTGGGATGCTTTTAGGCATCTATGAGATCTGGTCTTACCTAGAATTGTTTCTGGATTTCGAGCTAGGACTAGTATGGTTGGTTTTCTATGATCTTTAAAGTTGTACTGAGATAGTATGACAGTTTTGGTAAGCAGCTGTAGGTCGGTTCTGTTTTTGGATAGCAATTCATTTCTGTATTGGATCAAATCATAGTGGTAGCTCTGATTGGTACACGATTTGCTTATCATACGTTATGCCCTATTTGGTTTTCGATTACACTTGCTGATTTTGGACTCTTTGAGATCACTTAGATTGCTGGATTATGGATTAAGTGTTAGTTTGGTCTATTGGATTAGGTTGTTGAGCTGTTCGTTGTTGATTTGAATTTGTGAGGTGGTCGATCACTGGTTTCTGTTTTGGGATTGTTAACCTTAGGAGCAGTCTTGTTGTAGATCTGTTCAGTTGAATACGTGAGATTAGATACTTGTTTTTGGATGACTACTACTCTATTATTGGTGATTGTTCAGTTGTGGGAAGTTTTGTTGGAATTAAGATTTTCCTATCTTGTAGTTGTTAAGCTTATCTCGTGGATAACTATGTTCGGGTTAAACCTTGTGTCCTCGACACATAGTATGGGATTTGATACCTTCCATAGATTTAGGGATATGTTTTAGATGGAGTAAATCTTCCATTGTTGATCTGCCCTTTTGTTTCCTATCCTCGCCGTGAGCTATGAGCTTAGGGAGTGGTAATTGTTTGATTATGCTATAGGATTGTGTTTAGGGTTTGATCTATGTTGGAGCTGCTTCTATGCTAATCATACTTAATTCAGGTTGGTCCGTAAAGGTTGACTTCAAGAATTGGATCTGTTTTGTCCTTGGATGAAGATGCTGTGTTTTGTAACAGATCAGTGGTAGGTCTTGTGATTGATCTTAGATGATTTTGTGTGAGTTGATATTAGCATTTGGATCATATTATCTGATCATCGATTTGTTATGGTATAGATCGGTTTGGATGTAACTAGGATCCGGATTGCATTTGGATCTTGGGGTTATTTGGTTTATGGAATAGGTTTAGTTGCGATAACCCCTTGGGTTAAAGTTAGGTTAAATTTAACTTGAACCATAATTTGACCTAATCATAAAATAATCACTAATTAGGGATAATTAGTGATCATTGCTTTAGGATGGATTTTGATTAGGATTGGGGTTGTGTTTAGCTAGTTATCATTTGTTATGGTAGCTAAAACTACGTCCTTTGATACAGGACATTGATTCCCTTCTGGACTTTTGGACGAGCGGTTCTCTTTCATACGGATTCTTTCTTTTGGAGGCGGATGCTTCTTGCTTGTTTCTTTAGATCCACTTATCTTTATGCATGACTATTTATTTATGTGCAGTAGGTTTTATTTATCTTAAATCTGTTACCATTTATTATCCCGTTTGATACTTATGCTTGATCTTGGATATGATCTAAATTTCTTTCTATACAGTCTTATTTATTGTTATCTGATTCTGTATAACATTTGTGCGAGCATGAATACGTAAATATAGGGTAGCATGTCACTGTATGGTTGCATTAATTGATTTTATTTATACTTGCATGTGTATCTAGATGTGTGATAATTTGGGTTATGATACATGTTTTCGACCTATGCATGTTAGGTTGAGTTATGTATTGATGATCTGATAAGGATTGCATGAGTTAGAGTCATGCACCATAGCGGCATCGTTGTATGTCGGCAACCATCGGCTCCCTTGTGGTTTGAGTTCGTTACCTGGTACATAATATGCACACACGACCACTCATGGGTTAGTGGATACCGTTGGGTGTGTGCATTTGCTTTGTACTGCTTCCCTCGGCCGCTAATGAGTAGTGGTTTCAGAGCATGGTAGCAGGTAGGGATCTCTCCTCTTCCCATAGACCAGAGGAGATGAGAAAGATATCTCCCTCATATATACATTGGGAGGAGTAAGAGCTCCACCAACATCCTATCCACTCGGTTTCTTAGGAGCAGTAATATTAGAGTGCGGACAGTGTCACAGCTCTACCCACTCGGCCGACGTATATGACGTGCCTCGGTGGCTGGACTGGTGTCAGGGGTGACGATGTCATTGCATCATGTGCATATGATGCATTTGATTGTGATTGCTGCATTTGTTTACTCACATACAAAATTTATTATATATGTGATTTGATGACCCTACATTAGCTCGTATGGTACGAGCCCTTTTTATGATTAGGATAGACTGACTTCTGGTATGTATATTCATTTGTTACTTTCAGTTATGTATATTCTGATATACTTGTTGAGACCTCATCCTATTGTTTTTGTATAGCTTATTCAGCTATTTATTCAGTCATGCATATCTTTCTCTATACCTACAGAGTCCACTTAGACTCACCATCCGTCACTATATTTTTATTTTTAGGTTAATAGGTCGCCGGAGGATCCCAGTTGTCAGTCCCGAGTCTCTACGACTCCAGTAATGAGTGCTTCCGCGCATTTTACTTTCTATATAGCATTATCTTTGGTTTTGTGTTCATTTTATGTCGTGGACTTGTGTTGCGATTCATTGGCTATGATATTATATTTTTGAGTCCTCTGTTGGACTTTGTGTTTGTTATTTTTGCTATGCGCCTACCCTGAGAGTAGCTCAGATGAGTTTTATAGCTTTACATTTGAGATGCAGTTATTATTCTTCATATTATCTGTTGCTTTTAGGCTAGAGGCCTATTATTATACTGTGTGTGTTGTATGTGTGTGTAAATTATCCGTCAGACAGGGAAGATGTTTTCGATTTTATATTGGATTAGCGGCTCCGTTGGTTTTAGGGCGTGACAATTGGATATTATGACTTGTATTTGCTGGATATGATGACTTGTTTTGTTTTGTAGTTGCATGAATATGATGTAATGTGTTGATGTGTGTTATATTTACGGTAAATTTGCTTTAAATCCCTAATGACAAGTCAAACTCTGCATTCAGTCCCCACTTGAGTTTTTCTTTGTGTTAACTCCATAATGGATTGAGTATAAAAGAGTGAAAATTGAGTATACATCAGTAAAAAATGAGTATAAAAGAGTGAAAAGTGAGTATAAAAGAGTGAAAATTGAGTATGCAGTTTTTTGATGTGGTGGATGCAACCTTATATACTCAATTTTTAATTTTTATACTCAACTTTCTTCAAATAATACTCACAAAGCTATCTTGTCAATCCCATCAGGGACTGCATGCAAATAAAAGTTTAGGTAGGGATTGTATGCAAATGTGAGTTTAGAAGTGGGGAGTTTAAGAAAATTTACCCTTATATTTATTGTAAGGTATGAATTGAAATTTTGTAAATGTTGATTTGATAAACAGGTTGGTGGATATGATGTGATTTGAAAAATACAGGTATTGTCTGTATTTGTATATTTGATAAAATATAGAAATGGGTAGGTTCTAAGTAAAAGTTTGGTGTTTTGTGATGAATTTTAAAATGAAAAATTTTCGTCACAAAATTACGTAAATCATTATTATCGCAAATCTACGATGAAAATAGATTCGTGTCAAATGTGTGATGAAAATCATTTTCGTTGCAGATATGCGACAATTCTAGTTTTGTTGTAGAATTACAATGAAAACATATTTTATTGTAAATTTGCAACAAATTTATTTTCGTTGTAAATTTACAACGAATTTATTTTTGTTGCAAATTTACGATGAATTCATTTTCGTTGCAAATTTACAATAAAATTATTTTTATCGTAGATTTGTATTTGTAGATTTGTGCGACGAAATTTGTTTTTTCATCATAAAATCACAACAAATTCTACGATGAAAAAATATTTATCACATAATTTGTGATAAATTTATATTATTTCTTTGCAGAATTTGGTGACGATTTATTTGCAATGAAAAAGTTTTCTTCATAGATTTCATCTTAAATTTTTTTATAACGTTTTACAAAAATCGTCCCAAAATTTGTCACAAATACCCCCCCTCCCCCCCCTTCTCTTTAAAATGAAAGTTCAAGTTGTTGTATAATTCTAAAAAAATAGCATGAAGTATAATATTAAACGAAATCATATTTCGTAATCCTTGATTTTTTGTAAATGATACACGAACAGATGAAGCCCCATCTGTGACATATCTAGCGATATCTACACGACTAAATCATGAACTAGATATAATCCGTTAGATGTTAACTACTTGAATTGATTAAATTTTTTGGAAGTACTATGTATATGAGGGATAGGGATGGAAACAGGCCAGGCCAGGCCAGGCTTTCACCTTAACAGGCCAGGCCTGTATAATAGCAAACAGGCCTGAGCCTGGCCTGTGGCCTGTTACAGGCTTTATTCTAGGCCTGAGCCTGGCCTGTTCAATAGCCTGGCCTGGCCTGTGACCTGTTTACAAAACTTGTAATTTAATTCGATTATCCAAAATATTTCTAATATATAAAATATAACAATTCAATTCGAATATTCGATTATCCAAAATACTAATTTAACAAATTAGTTAAAAATACCATAAATATATATGTTCCTTCCAAAGTAAATATATAAAATATGTATGATATAACAAAAATAGATTTGTGGTGTGTTGGCTAGTAGGGTGTAGATAAGAGTTTGCTTGCAGAGGTTTAAGGATCAAAACTCTGTTTTGATAATTTGTATGATGTAATTTTAACAGGCCCAGGCCGGCCTGTCAGGCCTCATAGGCTTTATATTTATATTGAGCCTGGGCCTGGCCTGATAAGAAAAATAGGCTTTTAAAAGGGCCTGATTGTTATTTTATTTTTAACAGGCCCAGGCCAAATGCAGGCCAGGTCACAGGCCCCTGACAGGCCGCCTGGCCTATTTTCATCCCTAATGAGGGAGAAGTCAGGCCCGGCTTAAGGCGTATGTTATTAAGGCTTTTAGCTAGGGTCCTAATAAAATTAGGATCCATTATTATTTTAAAAATTAATTAATTTTAATGATTTTTTTATCTATTGAAGAGCGTATCATGCCTGGACGACTTAGCTCCCAACCGCTGTGTGATTTCCGCTGCATCACGCCTGCTTGGGAATGTGACGAGCTACATGCAATGTAGGGGTGTCAATTCGGGTGGGTCGGGTCGGGTTCGAGTCGGGTTGGGAAGAAAAATTTTTTTTAACTCCGAACCCGATCCGAATCCGATTTCAACCCGAAACCCCCAAACCCGAACCCGAACCCGACCAACCTGACCCGACCCGAATAACCCGAAAAAATCGATTCAAAACATCATTTTCTCCTATTATCCCTATAATTCTTCACTTTTATCTCAATATTTCATCATGATCATACTATATTGATATTAATATACATGAAAATATCTTAATTTTCAAAATAAAATTTGATTTAATCCCAAAAAATCCACAAAATATTCAATTCGGGTCAACCCGAACCCGACCCGAACCCAACCTGAAAATTTTTAACCCGAAACCCCCCAACCCGAACCCGACCTGAATCCGAAAATTTTCAACCCGAATCCGATTTTTTTCGAGTCGATTCGGATTGGGTCGTCGGATCGTGTTGATTTTTGACACCCCTAATGCAATGGAAACAGATGGATCATTAATCGTTTCAGAACTCACAGTGGGTGAATCATTAATCATTTCCAAAATTCAAAGCCATGCAATACATGGGAAAGTGATACGCCATTAACCATTCAAAACAAAGGGCAGACGTGATCTGCTGTGCTGTTTTGAATAATTAATTTCAAAACTCATAACCCAATAATAACTAATTTTATATTAATTATAATTATTATATTACCATAAACTTTTATCTAAGATTGTAATTGTTGGGACCTTATCGTTTGCTAGAGGGAGGAGGTGAATAGTAACTTTTTGATGACCCATTTTAATCGTGATTTTCTTCCTACACGTTGTTAGTACATAAGCGGAATAACAAATAATAAAGTCTAACAACGAAGAAGACAAATCAATTTATGTGGTTCGGAGATAAAGCTCCTACTCCACGACTGTCCATAAGGTGGACGATTTCGATTTATCGGTGGATGACTCCCTGGAAGACTTTCGGCTGGCTCGTGTAACTCCTTGTGGGTGGAGAAACTTCGCTACAACCCGCAACACTTTCTGAGCTCTTAGATTACTAATTGGCCTTTAACCAGAGCCAATTTTGTCAAGAACTCTCAGCCAAAACCGAGTCTCTTTAAATAGTGTTCTAGGCTAAAATGACCGTTACTAGTCGATTGGTCCCACTTAAATTCGACCGTTACAGCTTAACGTTCAAATTTGAGCTACCATCAGTCTGATCTTTCTGTGGACCTCATCAGTCGACTGATCAAGCATCAGTCGATTGATCAAGCATCAGTCGACTGGTCCACCCCTATACCTAAGGTTTCCCTTCCCCGAGTACATTTCTCTCAACACTCAAACCCTAGGATTTCTTTCCCGAGTACAATTTCCTTAGCACTCGACCCCTCACGACTTAGTTGACTCTTCCTTCAGCAGTCTAGACCTGTTGCCTTCAAGCCCTCTTCGACTTTGGCTCTCGTCCCTCGGATGCATGCAAGCCTGTGACTTGTCTCTCATGCCACCCTTCACGTATGCCTCGAAGTCCGCTTCCCTTAGCTCATCGTCCCTGCTCCAGCAGTCTCGATCTGTCGCCCCAAGCCCTCTTCGACTTTGGCTCTCGTCCCTCGGATGCACGCAAGCCCATGGCTCATCTCCCATACCATCTTTCACATATGTCTCGAAGTCCGCTTCTCTTGGCTTATCGTCCCTGCTTTTCCACGGTCCCTCGGATGCATGTAAGCCCTCGGCTTATCTCCCATGCCATCCTTCACCGGCCCGAAGACGTTCAACTAAGTCCATATGTATCCTGCAAACTTGCACACTCAAATACACATATCAAATACAAGGGTGAACCTATCTTAAATCCTTTGCCCAAACATCAAAACACATGGTCACTCCGGACCATAGATTGCCCCAACAGTAATATGTTAAGACCAAATTATTTTTTCATCCCATTTTGTATCTCATCGACTCAATTTTCTCAAGAGTCAATAAGCATCAAGTACTCTGTATTTTTCTATCTTTGTCAGTGATTTTCTAGGAAGATATCATTCTCCTCAAGGCTCATCCTCCCTCGCTTGGTATTTGGTAATATTTTTTCGCTATTTTCTTCTTCCAATCTTCTTTAAAATAATTTTTATTATTCTGTATAAATGATAAATTATAGATGAAATACATAGATTTTTTTCTATACAAGTAAATTATTACCATTACAAATCTGATTTATGCACTTAAAAAATTATAAAATATGATTCATAAAATTTTAATACTGGTTCTTGCTCACATCCAGGACCAACCTTATTTTTTAACTTTTCTATTTAACATATTATCGACCAAGTAGAGATTTATATTTTCTTTTTTTATTATTATTTTAATTTAAATATGTCTGCTAAAAAATACAATTCCGGATATTCAAAACGTATGAAGAAAAAAAAATTGAAGAATTTATTCAATCTCAACAAGGTGCACATATGTTTATTATTAATAATCATAATCAAAATTTAGAAAATAATATAATTAAAAATTAAAATGAAAAACTAATTAAATTTTCACTTGAAGATAATACTTTAGGACGAAAAGAAATCTGTCAAGAACTTTTTAATGATCACAAATCTAATTTATCAAATATTAATGAAGAAGATAATAAAAATTCAAAAAATGAAGACGATTTAATAGATCATGAAGATAATTTTTTAATAATATTTATAAATTAATTATTCAAAATATATATGATCCAGTACAATGGAAAAATATAAATATAAATTTAATAGATTTATTAGTTGAAAAATGTCTAATTAGAGAAATTAATATTTCTTTTCGAAATGATGAAAATTCTAGATATTTTTCTATGATTAATTATATTCGAAAATTACCAAATGGAGAAAAACATGGTAGAAAATGGTTAATATATTCTAAAGAATTAGATAAAATATTTTGCTTTTGTTATAAATTATTTAGTCAAAAATTAATTGTAATTCAATTAGCAAACGAAGGATGTCGAGATTAGAAAATTCTTAGTGCCAATCTTAAAAGTCATGAAATAAACAGTGAACATATTATAAATATGAATATTTGGTTTGATATTAAAATATGATTACTTAAAAATAAAACCATTGATCAAAATTTACAAGACAAAATAAATAAGGAAAAAGAACATTGGAATAAAGTATTAATAAGAAGTATTGCTATAGTTAAAAATCTTGCAAAAAATGATTTGACATTTCATGATACAAATGAGAAAATTTATCAATATAATAATGGAAATTTTTTAAGTTTAATTGAAATAATTGCATAATTTGATCCTGCAACACCTTAAATGTATTCAAAATGGTAAATGCATAATCATTATCTTGGTGATAATATACAAAATGAGTTAATAAATATATTAGGAAAAGAAATAAAAAAAATATTATAATTAAAAAAAAATAAAAGAAGCAGAATACTTTTCAGTTATACTTGATTGTACTCCCGATATAAGTCCTCATGAACAAATATCTCTTATATTAAGATGTATAGATATTTCAACAAGTCCAATCAAAATAGAAGAATATTTTATAGAATTTAAAAGTAGATGATACACCAAGAAAAGTTATTTTTAATATGCATATTAATATAATAAAGAAAATTGAACTTGATATAAATGACATAAGTGGACAAGGATATGATAATGGTGCTAATATGAAAGGTAAATAACAAGGCGTGCAATAGAGATTGTTAGATATAAATTCTAGATCTTTTTTACACCATGTGGTTGTCATAGTTTTAATTTAGTACTATGTGATATGCCTAATACTTATCCTAGACCTAACATTTTTTGGTGTGATACAACGTATTTATTCATTATTTTCTTCTTCTACAAAAAGATGGAAAATTTTGCAATACCACGTTTCTAATTTAACTCTTAAACCATTATCACAAACACGTTGGGAAAGTCATCTTGAAAGTCTTAAAGCAATAAAATATCAAACTCCACAAATAAGAGAAGCTTTATATAAACTTGCAGAAACTAGTGATGACCCTAAAACAAAAAGTGAATCAAATTCTTTAGCAATATATGAATTCGAAAATTTTAAATTTTTATTAGGTATGGTTATTTGGTATGATATATTATTTATAGTTAATACTGTTATTAAATTTTTACAATATAAAGATATGAACATTGTTATTGCATTAAATTAGTTAAAAGGTCTTGTTTCTTTTTTCAATGATTATAGAGAAAATGGATTGATGTTTACTATAATTTCTGCCAAAGAGATTGCAAATGAAATGAATTTGAACCAAAATTTCATGAAAAACGTATAATTAGAAGAAATAAACGATTTGATGAGAATAAAATTAATGAGGTGAAACTTTCACCTGATGAATCTTTTAAAATTAAATACTTTAATTACATTATTGACATGCTATTTCTTCACTTTAAAGTAGGTTTGAACAATTTAAAATATATGAAGATAATTTTAATTTTTTATAAGAAGTAGAAAAGATAAAATTGCTTGATGATAATTTTTAAAAATAAAATGTTTAAATCTTGAAATTTTTTTAACACATGACATGTTATCTGATATTGATGGTTTAGATTTATTTTCAAAATTAAAAGTTTTAAAAGAAATAATAAATCCAGAATTAAAAACCACAATTGAGGTATTGAATCTTATAAAAAAAATTAAATTCTTTTCCTAATGCATAGATAACTTATAGAATATTATTAACTATACCTGTTAGTGTAGCTTTAGTAGAAAGAAGTTTTTCAAAATTAAAATTAATAAAGCCTTATTTATGTTCAATAATGTCTTAAGAAAGATAAAATAACCTTACAATTTTATCAATTAAAAAAATTATTATCAAAACTTGAATATAAAAATTTAATTAATAATTTTGCATCTCAAAAAGCTAGAAAACTAAATTTTATATAAAATTTATTTTTAAATTAATATTTTATTTTAAAAAAATAAATCCACCATTGTCGGTCCCAAGTCCGAATGAAAAAGGGTGAGGGAAAATTTTAATTTTCTTAAAAAATGATTCAATGTCTAAAAAATAATTTAGCCTAGGGCTTCATGGAACCTTAAGACGACCCTGGGAGAAGTGGAGAGAGTTCGTCACAAGCCTCAAGGGAGAGGTGGGGATCATTGTCACAAGCTTCGAGAGAGAGGTGTATCAAGAGAGCTCTCGCAAGAAAACCAAGAAGAAGTCGTGAGAAGCAATCCCTACTACCAAACCTTTCAAGAGTGTCTATTTATAACCTCTAAGGAAGATGAAGAGGTATGACTCTTCATCTTCTTCATTAATGATCATAATTGTGACATTTCATCTTCTCCATTAATGATCATATATGTAACTCTTTATCTTCTCCATTAATTATCATAATTATGATTGTAGTTGTTGATGCAGTCTGGCCTGATTGTTGTTTTGTGTTTGACACCGATTTGAGTTTGGTTGAATTCGGATTAAGTCCAGGTAGATCGGGAGATCGAACGTTGGCATGGAACAAGTCCTAGCTTGGAGGGCTAGGTGTGAAAAATTCCTAGCTTGGAGGGCTAGGTGTGAAAAGTCCTAGCTTGGAGGGCTAGGTGTGAAAATTCCTAACTTGAAGAGTTAGGTGTGAAAAGTCCTAGTTTAGAGGGCTAGGTGTGAAAATTCCTAACTTGGAGGGTTAGGTGTGGAAAAGTCCTGGCTTGGAGGGTCAGGTCCTAGCTTGGAGGGCTAGGTTGATGAAACCCTGGCTTGGAGGGCCAGGTCCTAGCTTGGATGGGTAGGTTGGATGAAATCCTGGCTTGGAGGGTCAGGTCCTAACTTGGAGGGCTAGGTTGAAGTCCTGGTGAGTGAAACTGGGCATGGAGTCTTGGTCCGAGGGACTGAGCACGAGTCAGGGGAGGCTGAGAGCTAGTTCTCTTGACTTAGAGTGGGTTTGGCCTTGCCCGGATCGGTCTGGTGACTGATCAGGGAAGTTGGCACGGAGTTTCCTCGTGGATCGGTCTGGTGACCTATCCAACGATGTCTGATCGGATTGGTAACCGATCAGGGAGCATCCAGTAACTTTGGCAAACTTACTGTTTGGCTCCTGATCAGTCTGGTGACCGATCAGGGAGACCATCAGAACGATCAGCCTAAACGATCAACTGTCCCAAGGTTTCTCACTCGGACCGATCAGACTGGATCTTGATCGGTCAGGGAGTGTCTTGATCGGTCCCCAGACCTGATCGATCTGGTGACCGATCAGCCGTGTATTTCCTATGGGATTGTGGCAACAAGATTTCTGGATCGGTTTGGTGACCGATCTGGTGACCGGTCAGGGTGACTGATAAGCGTCATTTTGTTGATCATTTCATATGCTTAAATCCGTATTTGACCCATATTTTACTTGTATAATTGTGGATTTACTCTAGGTTCTAGGATTTATACTCTTTTTAGACTTAATTGCAAATTTTGATATTTTCGAGTTGTTTTGTCACTAAATTTTTAATCTACTCTTGTAGGCTTGAAGGGATCATGGACCTGGGTTAGGTTGGGTCAAATGTTGAGTCAAAAGTGGACTAGATCAAGTGATCAAGCTTCGACTCATTTGGACCGTCCGATGCAAGAACGGTTAGATCTAGACCATCTGAGAACTTATGATCAATCCGAGCTGGGGTTAATGCTAATCGAGCGATCAAATCAAGATCTGAAGGTTTTAGCCCAATCAGAGATCATCTAGCCGTTAGATCATGATCAGAGTGATCTAGACCATCCATACAAAGATCAAGGTGATCTGAACCATCCGTTGGAGATCTGGCAGATCCGAGCTACCACGAGGATGATCCTGACCTCTGATCGAGATCTGGAAATTTTGAATCAAATCGAACAAAGATCCACCGTTGGATGAAGCGGGATTAATCTTAGCCGTCCAAATTAAATGGTTTAAGTTTAAATTGAAATTACCTCGGCAGATCTCGGCGTCGCATCTTCTCAGTTCTTCAGCTCATTTCTTCAGTTCTTCACGGTTTTTCCTTGCGATTTTCATCAGTGGAGGCGTGGCCAACTCGATCACGATCTTGGAGCAAGATCTGGATCCTTGGAAGAAGCTCTAATGGAATTTCTATCTCGGTTTTGCATCAGAACAGGGGTTGAGTGAGGGTTTCATCAATTCCTGATTTCTGATTGAATTGATTGCGATTGTGAGCTGTTTTCGTCGATCGGAGCTATCTGGAGGGTCTCTGGAGCACTCTGATCATCGACCAATCTTCCCAGCAGCCTTACATCGCCGGATCAAGGAGATCGGATTGGATTTCCAGCTGAGTGCAAATCTGTGATCAGATCTGAAGTTGGAGCAAATTTTCCATTGGTTTGCGAGTTGAAGGGGTTCTTGACTTGCCCTTGCGTGATGAACAAGGTGATCTTGAGACAAGAGAGTGATTGAGAGTTAATTTCCTTAGTTAATTTCTGTTCTTTAGCTGTAATGTCAGTTTCAATTGTCTTTCATTCTGTTTTTCGTATCTGCTGTAGTTTCTGAGTTCTATACCAGTTCTAGTGGATCATTTCTTGTAGTTGATAGCTTTTCAAATCTGCAATCTAGTTAGCTAAGTGTTTGTTAAATGAAAAATTACATTCAAGTCAGTCTATAGCTTCAAATCATTTCTGAATTTGAATTCGTTTCTGCAGTTCTGTTTTACTGTTGCGTATCAGTTTTTTTCCATTTTCACTTTTGAATCTTTCCAGCTTAAATCAGGTTCCATTCTGTAAGTAGATTAGTTAGAGAGTTGTTCAATGAACAATTGAATGCGAATCCAATTTATTTCCTATCTTTTCTGATTGCGTATCAAGTTGCCATTGCATATCAGCCTTGTTTCTGAACTTTGTATCAGAAATTTGATCCTTTCGAATTGCTTAGCAGGAGTTAGTTTTCAATTCAGCATCTTAATCAGTTAGGCTACTTGTCAGTCGTTGAGGGAATTTAGTTTCAGCTTACTTTGTATTAGAGTCAGTACTGAATTTGATGGTTCCTGTCATTATCAGTTTCAAATTTTGCAATTACCTCAGTTTCTGCATTTTGATTCAGTGAACTCAGGGTTTCTGATTTGTTCCTTACATAAGTAGCTTTCTATTTTTGTTTTGTTATTAGCTAAGTTGTTGTCTACTGAACATTTGCATTTAATCCCAGATCTGTTCCGAAATCAGCTTAATTCTGTGTATCCATTTATTTCTGCAAATTGCAGTTTTGTTCTGAAAAACTTGGTTATCAGTTGCTAAAGTCTGTGCTTTTGAATTCAGTTAATTTGTTTGTTCCTTTTAAGGTTTGTAGCTGTATTTCAGCAGTCAGGTTCTACTTTTCTGCCTTTCCTATCTGCATTTGATACATCTCTTAAAACCAGTTAGGTTCTGAATTTTGTTCTGCATTTTGTTTGCTTTGCATTCGATTGGTTTGCTGCACTCTCACTTACTTCACATCAGTTATAGTCCTGTTGTCTGTATCAAGTTTCGACTCAACTGCAATTTGCCATTTCTGAAGCTGATTCAGCATTCAGTCCATGTTTTTAATCCATCTCTGCATCCCTGAAATTCTGCTTTACTGAATTTTATTTCTGCATCAGTTTGTTCAGTACTTCATTGTTGCTGCAACTCTTTATTCATCTCAGCACATACTTAATTGTTAGCTTACTTCTCAAGCTATGTTAGATCATTCACTGCTGAAGTACATGTATAGCTCTTACACTTAGTATCATTTCGGCATATAGTTTCTTTTCTCCTTGCATATCAAGTATTCTTGTATTCATTTGTTTAGCATTTGTTTTGCATGTTAATTCAGATTTGGTTTTCCAAAATTCGGCTAAGTTGAAATTGGTGATTGAGTTTTTTCCATTAATTGAATTCATTAGCTACCATTACCTTGGTTAGTTCCTTTAGTTAAGTTTACTCTCTTTGCATTGTGTTTTCATTTCTCATTACAAAACCAAATTTCATTTGAAACCCAGAACTCTTGACGACACATAACTCAAGTACGAATCAAACAACTTGAACTAGTCCTTGGAAAAATACGACCTGTGGCCCCTTTACTACGCTTTTATTCTATAATTGCAAAAAGGGTTCCAGCACATTTATAAATTCTAAATTCTGATGGATCCACATTCGTGACAACTTTAATTAGCTAAACCGGGTCCATCAAATTTTTAGCGCCGATCACACAAACTCGTGATTTCCAGTTTCTCACTATGGACCGATCAGGCTGGAGCCTGATCAGTCTGGACTATACCTGATCGGTCAGGTGACCGATCAGGGTCCTCTCTGATCGGTCCGGTGATCGATCAGAAGCTGAACTTTAATTTGAAATCGATGTCAGACGCTCTGATCGTGTTTGTTTTCTCTGCGCTTTCTCTGATACATTGTGATTTCCTTGTGATATGCTTTGCTAAGCGTCTGATGAGCTTGCAGGTAATGAAAGATGACCCAAACAAAGGTGGGGGGTCAACTGGAGACTTTCTTCATGTCAGGTTTGGATGTTTTCTATTCATAGGTCTCAACGGCTTCTGGCGTGTGGCTGGCAACTGACGGAGGCTCAGCTGGAGAGGGTCATCAGTGGACTTAGTGCTCAGGGAGTCAGGGGGCCAGGCTGTGGCTCAGTGGATGCTGATGGAGAGCCTGGTGATGAGAGCGGAAGCTTAAGGCAAAGCTGGAAGCAGAGGAGCGGGACAAGGGTGAACAGACAGGAAACTTGGGAAGTTTTGGCTGGGTTGTGCTTGTGCTTGTGCTCTTTGCTGCTTTGTGCTTGAGTGTTCCTGCTTGAGAGTTTCTTGTGAGCGTTCCTTCTTGTGTGATCTCCTGTACTGAAGTTTAATCATCCGTGAGATCTGTGGAGAGGTTTCTCCACCGAGAAGGAGGCTATTACTATCCAGGGTTCACCGGGGCTTGATCTGCCGACGATCAAGGGATCACCCACCTTACGGGCACGCCAAGGAGTAGGGGCAAGTTATCCCCGAACCTTTTAAACGATCCATGTTAGCGACTGTGTGGTTTGGTTTTCAGTTACTATATTTCTATTTCTGCTGTTATACTTGTATTGCTTCCGCTGCGGCTAACTTTAGTGCAGATAAGTTTAAAAGCGAAAGAAGATTTGGTGTTTGGCTATATTCACCCTCCCTCTCTAGCCATCCAAGTTCCAACAAGTAGTATTAGAGCTTGGGGCTTTGTACAAGCGGCTTAACATCCGAGAGCTTACAGCAAGATGGTTGGAAGAGAAGGGTTGAGCACAAACCGACCTCCATTCCTCGACGACACTGATTTTTCATATTTGAGGTCAAGAATGGAGTTTTATTTGTAGACAAACATGAGCTTGTGGTTCGCTGTCAAGGAGGGGTTTTCCCTTCCAAAGGATAATGAAGGAAAAGAGCTGGAGTTTTCCAAGTGGTCGCTGAGCAAATCCGGAAGGGGGAAGCAAATGCCAAAGCTGTGGTCACCTTACAATGTGAGATGACCAAAGAGCAATTGATCAAGGTTGGTCCCTTCAACTCTGTCAGAGATTTGTGGAATAAACTCATTGAGCTCCATGAGGGAACTCAAGATACATGAACAGTCAAGAAGGACCTCCTTCTCAGTCAACTTCAAAAGTTGTCCATGGAAGAAGATGAAACTGTAAGTATACTCCATGGTCGCTTCAAAGATGTTCTCAATGGTCTACACTCCATAAATGAGAAGGTAGAGAACCAAATCTTATAAGGTATGTTCTCAAAGCTTTTCCAAGGAATACCTTGTGGTCATCCATGGTGGATGCCTACAAGGTTTCTAAGGATTTGTCAAGTGTCAAATTAGAAGATTTATTTTGTGAAATGGAATTACACGAGATCGCTAACAAAAGTCCAAAGGAGAAAGGTGTAGCTTGTGTGGCAGGTGACCAAAGAAAGTAGAGGAAGGAGAAGAAGGAAAGGGAGGAGGAGAAGAACACATGTCACATGGCATTCATGACACTAGAGGACTCGAAAGAAGAAAGCGATAACGATTCAAGGAGCTCCTCAACCGCGCCTTCATCATCTTCGGATGATGAACAGGTAATCTCTCCCGAGTTAGACAAATGCAATAGAACAATAGCATATTTAACTAGGTTGCTTAAGAAATCTAAGGTCAAAGTAAAATCATTAAAATTGGAAGTAAAAAAGTTGAAAACCTCTAAGGATGAGGTAATTAATGATTTGTATGATGAATCCCTTGAAAATGAAAACAAGACCCTAAAGAGTGAAGTTGAGAGACTCAAGAGTGTTCTTGAGAAATTCTCAACTAGCTCTAAAACCCTAGACATGATCTTAAACTCCCAAAGGGCTGTTTACAACAAGGCTAGTATAGGTTACCGACCTAAAGAACCAACCTTTGTGTCATTAATGTCTAGAACATATTTTAGATCATCAAATGTTCCTAGGGTTAAAAAGAAAATGACTAAGGCATGGGTGCCAAAGTCTTTGATTGAAGGTTCATTAGGTCTCAAAATTTGGGTACCTAGAACCTCAATATTTAGAATTGTATAAGCATTATTTGAGGGGGAGTATCTAACAACATTGGTTGTTGATAATTGGTACTCCAAACACAATTATAATGATATACTCTTGAATGTAGTGTTTTATGAAATTTCACTTGAGTAGTAAGAAAATTTTCATGCAATGAATGATAGTATATCCATGCCTCAAAATAAATCTACAAGTTTTGGAAAAATTATATATATTGCATGAATGATTTAAATTGACATATAACTTACTTTTACCATGGATTGCTTAAGATGATTAGTTTTACTATTGCATTTTATGGTTCAAGCTTAAGAGGTTGTGTTGGTGAACATATGTCATGATTTTCTTGTATGTATTATACAACATGATTGCATGCATACTTGCTTTGGAAGCCTAATACTGTGACGACCCGCCTTCTCTACCACTAACTTAAGGCGGGCGCCACATTCACTTTTACTTAACCTTTACCTTATTCTTAGCCTTAGGTTATAACTACTGGACTTCCTTTAACTTGCTATGAATTTTTTTTTTCTTCCTTCTCTTTTTTTTCCAAAAAAAAAAATAAAACCACTTTCATTTTATTTGCTTTACAAGGATTTGACCCCTAGCCCTCTTAAGAGTAACACTAAAGCACTAACCAACTGCTCTATACCACTTCTTTTCAATGGTACCAGTCGACTGCTATATAGCCAGTCGACTGGTATCGGCCACAGCAAGTTTCTGGGCGCGGCACCAGTCGACTGACCTCTTGGCAGTCAACTGGTGCATCGAACAGAAGCTACTGTTCGATAGGGCATTCGACTGGTTCTGAACCAGTCGACTGGCACGCCTGAAAACCTGCATTTCAGTCCTGAAAACTTGTTTCAAAAGTCCACAATTCACATACCTCCAATGTATACAAAGGCATAACTCCATTTCTATACTCTACACTAGTTTTATAAACATTTTAGCAACTCAAAACGAATCCATTAACTTGAAATTAGGATCTTTGCGAGATTTAACAAAACTATCAAAATATAAGCAAAACACTCTAGAGTTTGTACCAAACTTAACCTCTATGCGTAGTTTAAACAAGGTCATTCATTCTACCACTTCAAAACACCAAAACACATGTTCTACAAGACTTAGCCCAAAGATCTCTCCCACGGTTCCGCCGCCACTGAACATCAAAGCATGTTCCTTCGCCTCCTTAACTTATGCTTTTTCTTTACCTTTATCTGCAATAGAAGGAAAATGCAACTAATAAGCAAATTTCTTAGTAAGTAAATCCTAACTCACAAATCCAAACGATAAGGGATGAACATGCTCTTTTCAAAGAATGCTTGCTTCAAAATACATGCACTTGGAAATATTCACACATGAGAACTTTTCTACATTTATCATGCTCAATCATGCTTGAAAACACTTATTAGCCTCAAAACACTTACAAACTTAACATGCTCATGATTTCTTTTGAAACTTACTAATGATACATTTCCATACTTTAAAACACTAACTTCTTTGCTCTTTCTCTTTAACATGCTTATAACATAACCATGTTATCATACATAACAAAACATACACTTAAGGAAAATTGAAACACTTCCATATACTCATATACTTCAAAATAATACTCAACTTTCTCAGGCCTTGACAATGTACCTGGTATCAGTGTACCAATGCGCGCATCCCTAATAGGTTTCGGGGTAGCTAGCCACTGCACCCTATTAGAGCTTCTTTCTAACTTTCTGTGGGCCTCTCTTTTGCCCGGTACATGTCACTTTACAAAAGTAAAATACTTTCTTATTCATAATGCTTGTATTTATCAAGCTAAACTTTCTTTTTCATAAATCTTTGCACTACAAAACTTTACCTTTCTCACTTGGAACTTTCATCGAGCACCTTGCGTGCCCTTAACCCAAAACTCATTTTTGGGACTTTTCAAGAACTTAATCTTTCATGCTTAGATCACACACATAACAATCTACTCCAATTCAAATTCTATGATTAAAAACATGTATTCTTTAGAAACTTAAATCACACAATAAATAATATTCTCAAAGCATGCACTTAGATTACAAAATCAAGGTTCTACAACAAGAAAACTACATGCGAAGCTACTCCTATTGCAGGTGAGTGATTTACTTACTCTTTTCTTGAAGAAAACTCACTAAGTATCTCGAAATTCCTATCGTAGGGCTCTTTTCCTCTTCCTTTGCAAGAAAACTCCACTTCTTGGCCCTAGGGAAGAAGCCCTAGGCTCTCCACTCAAGAGGAAGAAGAAGGAGGAAGAAAACTCCCCCTTTCTCCCTATTTTCGCAGCCTCCTCCCTTTGCTCGCGCGGCCTCCCCAAACCCTAAAAGGGGTCTCAACACAACTTAAGTGGAAGTTTAAATACCTCTTCATGAAACGGGCTAAATCAACTATAACATTATTTCGTTTCATTTTTTTTTGTGCTTGATACCCTAGCCCAGCTGGTTACTTGGCTGCCCTTAAGGCTTTGCTTCTCCCTATGGTCGCGGGATCAATCCCCACCCGACCCCTTAATTTTTTTCTTTTTATTTTTAATCCGAAAAATGCAATAAAATTCCGAAAAATACTAGAAAAATTCCTAAAAATCCCTAAAAATCCCAGAAAATTATTGGGGTGTTACAAATACAAACTTGATTTTAAATCGATTGGAACCATGACCTTAATACACACTTGGAAGTATGACTTTTCAATCCAATCCATGAGTTTTAGCTTCAATATGCCATGATTAGGATTGAACTCCATAGTTCACTGTAAATCTAGAAGTTAGCCAAAATACTTGCAATAACTTATGATATATCTTAGGTTTAAGTGTTCTTATGTTTGAAATGAACCTAGTTGAGTATGGCATGACTTTAATGTATGTGTTATTAATGTTAATCTATGACATGCCAAGTTTGTTTAAGAACAAGATCAACACATAATTTGAATTGATCACTCATAAGGTGTTGATAGATAAGAACATGAGCTTAAGGTTTAGGCTTAGGTTTTGCTTAAGGTATTTTGTTTGGTGAACATGATCAAGTATGCCATGATTTACTGTATGTGTTAGTAACATTAATGTATTGCATGAAAATTTTTGAGGAATACATAGTTTGTGATGATCATCATAAAACCTCACAAGTCATCATCAAACAAATAACTTGAGTTCCAAGATTCAATGCTTATGTTGTATGACTTAGTGAGTTCTTTGTATCAAACAAAATCAAGGTCTAGGCTTTCATATATTTAACAAACCTAAACATGCCTGTTTGTTTTAAAGATGTTTTAACAAACTTTTTCCTTGATGTTTTTCTTGGTTAATGTAGAAAATTATATTTTGGTTAAGGGAAACCCCTCTTAGGATCAAATGAATTAAAACTTAGTTATGGGACATAAATACATATTGGGTAAGGGAAACCTAATTGATTTAGGGATTGGATTAGGGTTTAGAATTGAAACAAATATGTTTCTGAAATTGATCAGTTTCAGAAAACTTTCTGTATTGAACCGGATCGGTCCACCGACCGATCAGGACTCACCCTGATCGGTCTGGTGACCGATCAGACGTCGCTCTGATCGGACTGGTGATCGATCAGGTCAATGCTGATCAGGGAACTCCCAAATCGTTCCCAATGGTGTAAGACTACCCCTCAGTCCAATCACCTTTCATCAAATTGTATCAGCTTAATGATCATACTGATACAAACAAATCTGATACAAACTGATTACAATTAAAACATATTTGATCACCCCTTGGTACAAACCTGGTACTAAGGGAGCACAAATTTGTTCAAATGGTAAAATATAGGGAGGAATTTCTGAGACCCTTGATTCTCAAAAATGTTTCTGAAACATCAAGTGTTAAAACGAGGTTTGACTAACTATACTTGGAACGAAACTTAATTTGATACAAACCTATGTTGGGATGTTCAAATTCATAAGAAAGGGTTTGTTGAGTCATGACTCTTGCTCTTAATGTCGTGTTTCAGAAATTTTTCTGAAACGTCGAATATCAATAGAGTCTACACCCCTGTTGTGGAATGCAAATTGTTAATGCAGTCTGGTCAAGAACGTATCAGAGTTTCAGGGATTTTTCTGAAATCTGATCGGTCCCCAGACTAATCAGAAATTCTTCTGTATTAAGTAATCAATGGCCCTGATCAGTCACGGAGACCAATCAGGATTATGTGTCGAATACAGCTGCATTCCTTACTTATCATATGAAACATATACATGTTTGACCATGATATATTTCTGTATATGTTTTCATGTGTAATTCACACTTATTGCAGTATGATGTATATACATTGTTGCCATGATACATTTAGAGTATATGCCTCTTATATGCAATTCAAGATTTATCTTTAATTATTTTGGGTTTGGGGAGAGACCCTTGGTTGAGGGGGAGTTATGTTAAAACTTAATAACCATGTCATTTTCGATGTTTGACAAAGGGGGAGAGAATGGTTGATTAAGTTTGAGGTTATTATAGAGGGAGGATCTTGATTCCCTTATGAGAATTGAATGGACTTCAATTGATCTAATACCTAAACTTAAATCGGATTATCAAACAACAAAAAGGGGGAGATTGTTGATGCAGTCTGGCTCGATTGTTGTTTTGTGTTTTGTTGAGGATCGGTAGAGCTAGAGGGGGGGGTGAATAGCTCGCTTCAATTAATTCTTCTTCTTGCAAGCAGAAGTCAAAGTCTACCCACCACCAAATCCAATGCTAACACTTGTATTTACTTGGTCTCTACCTCCTTGAGGTGACTAATCCAAGGGTCCACACCAGCGATCGCAGATTTCACTATCAAACCTCCTTCTCGGAACAACCCCGAGGGTGGAGAAACCCTTGTACAACACCCTTGAAGACTTTCACAAAGAACAACACAAGGAAGAAGAAAAGAGAGAAGTATTACACAATAGGCTTGCTTCTCCTTCCTTTGATTGCTTGATGAAGGTGTTGGAAACTTGAGCTTGAACACACAGCTTGAAGCACCAAAACCCTAGCTCAAATCGCAATGGAACAGTGTACTCGTTTGAGCTCGATTTTCCGCTTATAACGGTCTTATTTTGCTTCCTGAATCGATTGGTGAGAAGCCCCAATCGATTACCAAGTAACCGTTGAGCAGTACGGACGTTGGATGAACGGCTGGGATTACGCCATTTGAACTTGAATCGATTTGCTGATCGATTAGAATCCTGAATCGATTACGGGATCGATTACCAAGCGTTCTGTCGCGCACAGAACAGCTTGTAATCGATTCACCAATCGATTGCAGGGTTTCTGAATCGATTGAGTGATCGATTACCGAGCGTTCTGTCTACGGCAGAATCATTCGTAATCGATTCCGTAATCGATTCAGAACTGCCTGTTTCCACACAGAGTCAGTCTAAATCGATTCACCAATCGATTAGTCATCTTCTAATCGATTGGTGGATCGATTGATACGCCAACTCTGGAGTTCACAGCTGAGTTCACCAATCAATTAGCCTTCCAATGGGTTCAATTACCTTGTGCCAGCGAAACCTCTCGTTTCCTGGACTTCACGCCTGAAGCCTCCCAGCTCCGGGTCTTCATGCCAAGAGTTCCGTCCCCGACCATCCCTTGGACTTCCTGCCTGGAGCTTCCTCAACTCCAGGTCTTCGTGCCAAGAACTCGGTCCCCGACCATTCCTTGGACTTCCTGCCTGGAGCTTCCTCAACTCCGGGTCTTCATGCCAAGAACTCGGTCCCCGACCATCCCTTGGACTTCCTGCGTTACTGCACACTAAATCTCAATGTTAGATCCAATGTATTAGCTTAAACTTAAATAACCGTCAATCATCGAAACCTCTAATTTAGGGCATGATTGCATCTACATGTTTAACACCGATTTGAGTTTGGTTGAATTCGGATTAAGTCTAGGTGGATCGAGAGATCGCACGCTGGCATGGAAAAAGTCCTAGCTAAGAGGGCTAGGTGTGAAAAAGTCCTAGCTTGGAGGGCTAGGTGTGAATAGTCCTAGCTTGGAGGGCTAGGTGTGAAAATTTCTAACTTGGAGGGTTAGGTGTGAAAAGTCCTAGCTTGGAGGGCTAGGTGTGAAAATTCCTAACTTGGAGGGTTAGGTGTGGAAAAGTCCTGGCTTGGAGGGCCAGGTCCTAGCTTGGAGGGCAAGGTTGATGAAACCCTGGCTTGGAGGGCCAGGTTCTAGCTTGGAGGGCTAGGTTGGATGAAATCCTGGCTTGGAGGGTCAGGTCCTAGCTTGGAGGGCTAGGTTGAAGCCCCGGTGAGTGAAACTGGGCATGGAGTCTTGGTCCGAGGGGCTGAGTGTTGATGCAGTCTGGCTCGGTTGTTGTTTTGGTATTTGACAATGATTTAAGTTTGGTTGAGCGAATTTGGGTTAAGTCCTGGTCGGGAACTGGGCATGAAATCTCAATGAGTGAAGCCGGGTCCTGGTGAGTGAAGCCAGGTGATTGAAATCCCGGTAAGTGAAGTCGGGTCCTGGTGAGTGAAGCCAGGTGATTGAAATCCCGGTGAGTGAAGCTGGGTCCTGGTGAGTGAAGCCAGGTTAGATGAAATCCTGGTGAGTGAAGCTAGGTCCTAGCTTGGAGGGCTAGGTATTAGAAAGTCCTAATTCGGAAGAGGTGGGTGAAAAGTCCAAGCTTGGAGGGCTAGGTGAAAAGTCCTAACTTGGAGGGTTAGGTGCAAATTCCCATCTTGGAGAATTAGGTGAAAAAGTCCTGGCTTGGAGGGTCAGGTCCTAGCTTGGAGGGCTAGGTTTGGAAAAGTCCTAATTCGGAAGGGTTGGGTGAAAAGTCCTAACTTGAAGGGCTAGGTGAAAAGTCCTAACTTGGAGGGTTAGGTGCAAATTCCCAACTTGAAGAATTAGGTGAAAAATCCTTAGCTTGGAGGGCTAAGGTGGATGAAAACCTAGCTTGGAGGGCTAGGTTGAGTCCCTGGATCGGTCTGGTGATCGATCAGGGAAGCTGGCACGCTACTCCATCGTGGATCGGTCTGGTGACCGATCCAGCAATGACTGATCGGTCGGGTGACCGATCAGGGAGCACACAGTGAGGTTGGGAACCTACTGTGCGGCTCCTGATCGATCTGGTGACCGATCAGGGAGTATGCGTTTCACTCACTGAACAGCTCCTGATCGGTCTGGTGACCGATCAGGGAGCGAACAGTGAGTTGAGTTCCCCTACTGATCAGGCTCTGAACGGTCTGGAGACCGATCAAAGACTTAGGACTTAATTTCTGAAGTTACTGTTCACTCAGATCTAGACCGATCAGGATGGAGCCTGATTGGTCTGGGAGTGGCCTGATTGGTCTGGTGACCGATCAAGCTGGAGCCTGATTGGTCTGGGGACCGATCTGGAGTGTGCAGCAGATTGCTGGATAGGTCTGGGGACCAATCAGGAGTATGCAGAAGACTGTTGGATCGGTCTGGTGACCGATCAGGCTCCTCCCTGATCGGTTTGGTGACCGATCAGGAGCAGAACTTTAATTCAAATACGCTGTCAGAAGCTCTGATCGCGCTGTTTTCTCTGCCGATTCTCTGATACACTGCTGATATATGTTGATATGAGTTGCTAAGCTTCTATTGGAGTGTGCAGGCTTTACATGGATGATTCAAACATTGGAGGAGAGTCAATGGGAGGCTTTCCTTGGAGCAGGTTTGGTTGCTTCCTTGTTTCAGGTCTCAACGACGTCTGGAGAGCCGCTGGCAACTGGCGGAGGCTCAGCTGGAGAGGGTCCTCAGTGGACTGAGTGCTCAGGGAGTCAGGGGGTCAGGCTGTGGCTTCAGTGGATGCTGATGGAGAGCCTGGTGATGGGAGCAGATGCTTAAGACGAGGCTGGAAGCAGAGGAGCGACAACAAGGGGAAAACAGACAGGGAACTTGAGGAGTTTGGCTGGGTTGTGTGTTGTGCTCTCTGTTGCTTGGTGCTTGAGCATTCTTGTTTCATCTTTGTGAGCTATCCTTCTCTTAGTCTCGTGAGCTTATCTTGTATCCTATTGAGACGCTTGTGGAGAGGTTTCTCCACCGAGAAGGAGGCGCTGTTTTATCCGGGTCACCGGGGCTTGATCTGCCGACGATCAAGGGATCACCCACCTTACGGGCACGCCAAGGAATAGGGGCAAGTTATCCCCGAACCTTGTATATCGCTGTGTCGTCTGGTTTGCTTTCTTTGTTTTGATTTCTGTTCATTTATGTTTCTGCATTGTGTCTTCCGCTGCCTAATCTCTAAGTGCAGAAAACTTGAAAAGAAGTTAAAGATTTATGTCTGGTTATATTCACCCCCCCCCTCTCTAGCCATCCGAGTTCCAACACTGAGCACGAGTCAGGGGAGGCTGAGAACCAGTTCTCTTGACTTAGAGTGGGTTTGGCCTTGCCCGGATCGGTCTGGTGACCGATCAGGGAAGTTGGTACGGAGTTCCCTCGTGGATCGGTCTGGTGACCGATCCAGCGATGTCTGATCGGATTGGTGACCGATCAGAAAGCATCCATTAACTTTGGCAAACCTACTGTTTGGCTCCTGATCGGTCTGGTGACCGATCAGGGAGACCATCAGAACGATCAGCCTGAACGATCAACTGTCGCAAGGTTTCCCACCCGGACCGATCAGACTGGATCTTTATCGGTCAGGGAGTGTCCTGATCGGTCCCCATACCGATCAGGCCATAACTTGATCGGTCTGGTGACCGATCAGCCGTGTATTTCCTATGGGATTGTGGTAAGCAGATTTCTGGATCGGTCTGGTGACCGATCTGGTGACAGGTCAAGGTGACCAATCACACAAACTCGCGATTTCCAGTTTCTCACTGTGGACCAATCAGGCTGGAACCTGATTGGTCAGGACTATACCTGATCGGTCTGGTGACCGATCAGGGTCCTCTCTGATCGGTCCGGTGATCGATCAGAAGCTGAACTTTAATTTGAAATCGATGTCAGACGCTCTGATCGCGTCTGTTTTCTCTGCGCTTTCTTTGATACATTGTGATTTCCTTGTGATATGCTTTGCTAAGCGTCTGATGAGCTTGCAGGTAATGGAAGATGACCCAAACAAAGGTGAATGGTCAACTGGAGACTTTCTTCACGTCAGGTTTGGATGTTTTCTCTTCATAGGTCTCAACGGCTTCTGGCGTGTGGCTGGCAACTGACGGAGGCTCAGCTGGAGAGGGTCTTTAGTGAACTGAGTGCTCAGGGAGTCAGGGGGCCAGGCTGTGGCTCAGTGGATGCTGATGGAGAGCCTGGTGATGAGAGCGGAAGCTTAAGGCAAAGCTGGAAGCAGAGGAGCGGGACAAGGGTGAACAGACAGGAAACTTGGGAAGTTTTGGCTGGGCTGTGTTTGTGCTTGTGCTCTCTGCTGCTTTGTGCTTGAGTGTTCCTTCTTGAGAGTTTCTTGTGAGCGTTCCTTCTTGTGTGATCCCCTGTACTGAAGTTTAATCATCCGTGAGATCTGTAGAGAGGTTTCTCCACCGAGAAGGAGGCTATTACTATCCAGGGTTCACCAGGGCTTGATCTGCCGACGATCAAGGGATCGCCCACCTTACGGCCACGCCAAGGAGTAGGGGCAAGTTATCCCCAAACCTTGTAAATGATCCTTGTTAGCGACTGTGTGGTTTGGTTTTCAGTTACTGTATTTTTGTTTCTGCTGTTATACTTGTATTGCTTCCGCTGCGGCTAACTTAAGTGCAGATAAGTTTAAAAGCGAAAGAAGATTTGGTGTCTGGCTATATTCACCCCCCCCCCCTCTCTAGCCATCCAAGTTCCAACAGTAACTATTCAAATTCTCTTTTCATTGGATCAAATAAATCTATATTTAATCTTGATCCATTCTAGTCTCCGATATTTCAGAATCAATTAATAATCCAATTAATTCAAATTCAGTAATAATAAATTAATTAATTTTAGTATCCACTAAAATAATCAATTATAGATATTGTTCATGTTTATATGCTCTACATGTGACCCTCTAGGTTTTATATACGAAGGTAGTGTAAATCCATACACAGACTAAGATAACCATCTAGCAACAATTTTTAGTCACCTAATGTGCTAGAATATTAGTCATAAACTAAATTATTATGAATCGATTACAGTATAATTCAATCTCTTCATCTCTATCCTTCATCCTAATTAATTCGGCGCACTATGCATCATCACTAATTTAATTATTTTACTTGATTTTCAAGATATAATAGACTCCTCTTGAATGATAAATCACTCCTATGGCCATGGATTTCAAGTGACTAAATTCTCGATCAAGCGGCCAGGATGTTAACTCCATAATCCAAGAGAGCGTTGAGTCCTCTATTGACTTAACACTATTCTCTCTTTGCTTTGTCATACACCCAACTACCATATTAATCACACTTTGATTAAAGACTACTTTTAACGATGTCAAAGTACATAACACCATGCATAGAATAAATGAATGTCTTAAGTCAAAAGATCAATTACACTCATTCATTAAGATGAACAACCAATGATGCTTAATATGTGATGTTCTCTTAAGCAGATCGTGTCTAGTGTACTTCTAAACTCAAGGCACCCCAAGTATAACTTGGATATCCATCCCTCGGTCTATCTTGACCTAGTCATACTCAGTGTTAATCTAGATATATATATCCCCTCTAGATATCTATCCGATCAAGAACTATTTTCAGAATAATATAACCATTAATCTGTGAGACTTTATCATTAATTATATATGTACAGAAAAGTAAAGGATTAATGTTAAATACTCACCTTTATTAAATAATTATTCATAGATATACAAGAGTGCCTTGGAACATAGATGCACACACTAATAATCTCCCACTTGCACTATTGCCAAATACTATAGACTCTAAGTCTTAGGCTCCTCACATGGGTCTCATGTTTCTGTAGAGGTAAGGCCTTTGTGAGTAGCTCTACGATATTGTCGTTGGTATCTACTCTGCTAACCAACACGTCACCCCTCTAAACGATCTCTTTGAGGAGATTATACTTTCTTAACATACGCTTGGATCATTGGTAAGACCTTAGCTCCATTGCCTGTGCTATGGCTGCATTATTGTCATAGTATATCACAACTGGATCAACAATGATAGGAACCATTTCAAGTTCCGCTGTGATGTTCTTGATCCACATAGATTCCTTTGATGCCTCCGAAGCTGCTATGCACTCGGACTCAGCTGTTGAATCTACAATTGTCTCCTGCTCGAAACTCCTTCAGCAAATAACTACACCATTCAAACAAATCACATAACCTTGTTGTGATTTTAGATCATCTCGATCTGTTTGAAAACTGGCATCAGTATATCCTCTAACGACCGGCTCCTTGTCTCCTCTGTAAACTAAGAACATGCTTTTTGTTGTTCTAAGATACTTAAGGATAGTCTTTACCGCAGTCCAATAACACTCTCCAGGATCGGACTGTTATCTACTCATCATGATTAAAGCATACAAGACATCTGGTCGAGTGCATATCATGGCATACATTATGGACCTTATAGCAGAAGCATAAGGTATCTTGTCTATTCTACTTCTCTCCTCTTGTGTCTTTGGATGCATAGCCTTAGAGAGATGTACACCATATGACACTAAAAAAAAATCCTCTCTTAGAGTCTTGCATATCAAATCTATTCAATATTTTGTTAATATATATATACCTTGAATCAACCCTAGTAACCTGCTTTGTCTATCTCGATATATTCTATTACCTATGACATAGGTTACATCCCGAAGATCTTTTATCGAGAACACTCTCCCAACCAAGTTTTGCTAGATTAGAGGCTAGAGATATAATTTTCTATGAGAAATATATCATCAACATAAAACACTAGGAACATAATTTTGTTTTCACTAACCTTCTTGTAGATGCAATGTTCTTCTGGATTCTTGACAAAGGAAAAAAATCTTTGATTGCTTTATCAAATCACATATTCCAACTCCGAGATACTTGTTTTTTAGTCTATAAATAGACTTCTTGAGCTTATATAATTTATTGGCATTCTTGGATGTTATAAAATTGGGAGGTTATACCATATATACTTTCTCTTGTAACCTTCCATTTAGAAAAGTAGTTTTAACATCCATTTGTCAAATCTCGTAATCCTTATAAGCTGCTATAGCTAGCAAAATCCTAATGAACTTAAGCATTACAATGGATGAAAATGTATCATCATAGTCAATTCCTTGACGTTGATTGAAATCCTTTGTCATAAGCCTTGCTTTATAGGTACTTATGTTCCCATCTATGTTAATCTTCTTCTTGAAGATCCACTTGCACCCTATGGGTTTTACCCCAATTGGCACATCAATTAACTCCCATATTTGGTTAGTATACATGGAGCCCATTTCAAATTTCATGGCTTCTAGTTATTTCACAGAATCATTTGAAGTAATTGCTTCCTCATAAGTCGAAGGTTCATCTTCCTCGATAAGTAGCACTTCCTCATCTTGGGTTACCAACCAACCATAACTATTTGGCTCTTGGTGTGTTCTTGTAGACTTATATTGATCTTGCATTTCATGAGCAGTCTCGGACGAAGGAGACACTTGTACTTGTAATACTATCTCATTGTCCAACTGTTCATCTTCCAACTTGTTTGTAAAGATTGAAATTTCTTCAAGACATTCTTTAGTCCTACTACTTTCCTTAGATATAAACTCTCTTTCTATGAAAGTGGCATATCGAGCAACAATAATTTTGTACTCACTTGGGAGATAAAAATAGTATCTCATTGTAGTTTTGGGATAACCTACAAACATGCACTTTATGGATCTTGCTGCAAACTTATTAGAATTTTTATTCTTCACATAAGCATCACAACGCTATATCTTAAGATAAGATAAATTTGATTTCTTTCTAAACCATATTCATAAGGAGCCTTATCTACTGACTTGGTTGGGACTTGGTTAAATATGTATGCCGCTGTTTCGAAGTCATAGCCCCAAAATAACATTAGAAGGCTTGCATGACTCCTCATTGATCTAACCATATCCATGAGTGTGTGAATTCTCTTTTGCGAAACACTGTTCTACTGTAGCATTCTAGGAGGTGTAAGTTGAGAAACTATCCAACACTCTTTTAAGTAATCAATAAACTCTTGGCTCAGATACTCGCCACCTCGATCACTCCGAAGAGTCTTAATCTTCTTACCAAGTTGATTTTATACTTCGTTTTTGAACTCCTTAAGCTTGTCTAGAATTTCAGACTTATGCCCCATTAAGTAGATATATCCATATCTACTTAAATCATCGGTAAAAGTCACAAAGCAGGTATATGCTCCTCTAGCCTGAACTTGCAATGGCCCACACACATCACTATGCATGAGTTTTAGTAGTTTTTTTGCTCGTTCATCTATCTTGGTGAAAGGCTTATTGGTCATTTTGCCTTGTAAACATGCTTCGCATGTATCTATGGGCTCTAATTTATAAGAGTCCAAATACCCATTACCAAGTAATCTAGTGATGCATTTCTTGGTTACATGACCAAGTCTACACTGCCAGAGATATGTCAAGTTTGAGTCATGCCATTTCTGTTTATTACTTTCAATACAATAAATTGGTTTATCTAAGTTAAGACATAAAGACCATTATTCAATGAACCATTTCTATAGAGCACATTGTTCAAATAAAAGGAACATAACTTGTCCTTGAATTGAATATAAATCCCTTGGCACCCAAACTCGACACTGAAATGATATTCTTTGAGAAACTAGGAATAAAATAACAGTTTTCTAAATTCAAAACTAATCCGCTAGGCAAATTTATCAAATAAGTTCCTACAACTAACGCAGTAACTCTTGCTCCATTAGCTTCTTGTAGATCCATCTCGCCCTTGGACAACAGTCTGCAGTCACTTGGACCCTGCATATTAACACAAATGTGAGAACTACTTCTAGAATCTATGGCCCATGACGAAGAAATAGAAAGATTGCACTCTATCATAAGGATACCTAAAAGCATCCGCTCCACTAACATTCTTCTTCATGAAAATATAGCAGTTTTTCTTCTAGTGACCTTTCTTGCCACAATGAAGCGTATGTCCTCCTTCTTATCATATTGGGGCAGCTGCGTCTCTTTCTTAAGCTTCTTTTGAGCTTGATATTTGGGGTTCTTTACTACATTAGCCTTGGGATTAAATTTTTCGGTGCTAGAGTGATTGTTAGTCTATCTGACCATCATTGCATGCAGTGAAGGATTTACCTTCATATTATTCTCAACAATTTTCACCATTTCCATCAAATCAGTCAAACTCTTGTCTATACTGTACATGTTGAAGTTCGACATGAATTAGGAAAAAGATGAAGGTAGTGGTGACAAGACCAAGTCCTGGTCCAACTTGAAACCCAAGCTCTCGAGCCTCTCTATGTACCCGATCATCTTGAGTACATGAGATCCAACTTGGTTTCCTTCCTCTAGCATGGTATGGAACAATGCTCGAGAGGTTTCATACCTCTCTACTCCCGCACTCTCTTGGAAGAGCTCATGCAAGTGCTGATCAATCTCCCTAGAACTCATGTTCTCATGTTGTCTCTGCAACTTAGAAGACATAGAAGATAACATGATACATTACACATCTAGTGCAACTTCCATATACTGAGAGTAATATGATTGATCTTTATCCGAAGCATCGAGCATACGCTCCTCTATAGGTTCGTCTTTGAGTATGTAAATTCTTTTATCATGTCTCAGGACGATTTTTAGTTTCCTATACCAATCCAGGTAGTTGGATCCGAGGAGGGCATTCTCTTTCTCGAGAATGCTTCGCAATGAAAGGATACTTGTATTTGCCATCTAAAATGATAATTTAAAGTAGAGTTTTAATAATTATGGAATATATTTAATAAAGGAATTTATAACTCCTATTATTTTATTCAAGTCCAATTGCCCCCACTATTAGAATCAAGAATTGGTTGGTAACAATTCCTAGTAGGATCGAAACCCTGAATCATATAATATACACACAATTGAGTTGTACCTACATGTTATATTCATCAAGTAGGCCTTAACTGATCTATGTGACTTTCAGTATTTTCTTGTCGAGTCTTATATTCTCAACACTTGTCCCTCAAATCAATTGAGCTTAGATGAGCTAAACAAGTCAATGAATTTGAATTAAGTCGACCCACAAATAATTATGATAAATTATAGATATTTTGACACAAATCCACGGTTGAATTAAGTCGACCAACAAGTCAATCTTGTTGGGACCGATTGGCAAGCTAGAGGGGGGGGTGATTAGCTCCGATTTGCTCCTTGATGATTTATCGCAGCGGAAGACTCGAGCAAACGCTAACACAAAGGATTTACTTGGTATCCACCCCGGTCGGGTGACTAATCCAAGGATCCACTCTCCTCACACTCTCATGCACTATGAAAGTCTCCTTCATGAGGTGGAGAAACCTCTTACAAGCTTACAACAAGATACAACAAGGATCTAAGCAAATACAAAAAGAAATCTTACAAGATTTACAATGAATAAACTCTCTTTGCTTTCCTTGCTATCTTCAAGCTTGTGGTTGCCTCTAGAACCTTGGAAATGCAGCAGCAAAAACCTCCAAGACTTCCCTTGAGATGACACCAATGAAGAAGGAAAAGGGGAGAAGAGATGTGGCTCAAAACCTGCGTGAAAACCCTTATACCCGACGCCTAGGGTTCCCTAATCGATTACCCAATCGATTACCACGTCATACTAGCCGTTCAACGGCTAGTTTTTGAACCTGAATCAATTAGCCAATCGATTAAGACTGCCCTTAATCGATTGACCAATCGATTAAGAGAAGGCTGAATCGATTACCCAATCGATTCAGCCACCTTATGTTCTCGCAACAAACTCTCTTAATCGATTACCCAATCGATTCACTTTCTCCTTAATCAATTACTTAATTGATTAAGATCCTCCTTAATCAATTACCTAATTGATTACCATCCTTCTTAATCAATTACCCAATTGATTAAAATCCTTGTTTTCGCGAGACAACAACCCAATCGATCACCCAATCGATTGAGACCAACCTAACTTGTGTTCACGGTCAACCCCTTTGACCAACCTCAATTTTACGGTCAACCCCTTTGACCAACCTGGATTTTACGGTCAACCCCTTTGACCAACCTGGACTTCTTCTGCCTAATTCCCAACTAGGACTTAACCTGATTCCCCACCAGGTTTGCCTAACACACGAGTTAGGTCTAGTCTCTCGGTAGACTTCCACCTTGTCTGCATGTGATCTCCCCGATCCATCTGGACTTCACCTAGTCCCACTAGGTCTTCTCCCATGCCAGCGTGCGATCTCCCCGATCCACCTGGACTTCACCTAGTCCCACTAGGTGTGCCTAGTCCCACTAGGTCTTTTTCCATGCCAGCGTGCGATCTCTCCGATCCACCTGGACTTCACCTAGTCCCACTAGGTGTGCCTAGTCCCACTAGGTCTTTTTCCATGCCAGCGTGCGATCTCCCCGATCCACCTGGACTTCACCTAGTCCCACTAGGTGTGCCTAGTCCCACTAGGTCTTTTCCCATGCCAGCGTACGATCTCCCCGATCCACCTGGACTTCACCTAGTCAAGTCTCCAGTCAACCTTGACCCACTTGACACCATACGGCATTCAAACATAATTATCAAATTCAAACATCAATGTCAAACATCGAAACATACACCTCAAGCTCACCCGAGCTTGCTAGACTCAAGCTCACCTGAGCTTTGTCAAACTAGGTCAACCCTGACCTAACCAAGATTGCACCAATAATCTCCCCCTTTTTGATGTTTGACAATATGTTTGAGAAAGACTAATCCCTATTAGCCTTTCAATTTTCTCCCCCTTTGACACACATCAAACACTCTCCCTGAGAGTCTATATGGTCAAAGGTATACCCAATGAAAATCCCATACTTTTCATTGAACCTATGCTCAACCTTGAGCACTCATGAAGATTCCCAATCTTCAAAAAAAATTAAAAATTCAACCACATGTTGTTAAGGAAGACCTCCCCCTCAAAACATGCTCTAAACCTCTATCATTGCACCAACAATGATTTTTGAGTTTCTAAACCATTAGGAAAACTCAACTTGAGGTGATTTAGATTTTGGGATTCAAAACTTGAACCAAAACCTCTCCTTAACCCTTAAATGTTCACCAAACCATTTCTCTTTTTGATTTCACAATGAAATATACCCAAATATACTTATAAAGTAAGTCTAGGGTCTAGGGATTGTTAGGTTACTTAACAATGGGTTAATGGACTGAAAATAGACAGTTTCAGTCTCACCAATCGATTGGTGTTGGGAACCAATCGATTACGACCTGCCTTAATCGATCAGCCGATCGATTACGGCTACCTGTAATCGATCACCGGATCGACTACCTGAGCTTCTGTGCTCGTAAAAGGATCGACCAATCGATTGAACAATCGATTGGCTATGGTCCCAATCGATCACCCGATCGATTGGGAGTTTCTGATTTCTGAAAACAATTTCAGATTCGAATTTCAGAAACTCCTAAATAATTCTACAAAATTAAAAAAAATCTGAAATTTTGTGTAGATATTATTTATACCATATACTATCATGGAAAAATAGTTTTCTATGAAAATAACCTTCATTTCCAAAGATTGACACAAAATTGGAAACCATTGAAATACTTCAATGTTTTACTCTATTTTGTATCCAATTCATCAATGATGAGTGCTATCAAAAGATAGTCTTCACCAAGGTTTTCCAAGATAGTTGTAAAATGTTTTTCAAAAACAATATCCAACCATGTTCCTTGGGCTAAGTGTACATGACTTGTACATTAGCTTTCCCAATGATTGGAGTTCATTGAACTTCATGATTTGATGATACTAAAACTCAATAGGATGCATATAAATCAACACTTTGAGTTTTGTTCATCTTCCTAACATCTCACTTGTTCTAATGTGTCTCTAAAACACACATAAGTCACCTTATAGTCTTAGTGAGATGTGAAAGTCATGTTCTTCCTAATCTTAAGGTTCATGCATTTCTACCTAGGCATTATAAATCTTGATCATCCACCTTGGATGCCAATTAATGCCAATGTCCTTAATTTCAATTAAAATTGACTAACTGCATGATTATGACTATGGCATGCATCATATTAGGTTTTTCAAAAGAAATTATAGCTAAATGATGCATGAATGACATGACATGTAATATTCTCATAATAAAATATGAGATATGGATTATGATGTCATGGCATGTGATAGGGCATCCAAAACATGGCATATAAGCATAAAAGAAAAAATACCTAGATTTCCTATCTAAGTATCAATAACTCATCGCTAAGCCATTGATAATCCTAAATTTGCCCTAATTTCCAAGATAAAGCCAAAACTCCCCAACTTGGCCTATCTTTGGATTCTAACCTAGTTGTGCCAACTTTATCAAGATTAATCTTCAAAAATATAGTTTGGCACATATTTACTCCTCCTAGAGTAAATAAATGAATCCTTCATTTTCAAGGGTAATAATTTCTTGAAAATGTCCCAAAGTGTCAACTTCATCAAGGTTGGATTAACTACCCTTCCAATTAGAGTTGACACTCCCTAGACCTATCTAGGGTGTGGCGAACACACTCTTTAGACCTATCTAGGGT